>BQNB010036728.1:0-47630 GCA_026074375.1 Tanacetum coccineum | reverse complement strand
GAGGAGGTTAATGATTTAGGTATGTAGTCAATGAAGGATGAAGAAGTATCTTTAGTTGATGGTGTTTTTGAAGGTGCATTTGGAGCACTAGGTGATGGAAGTTGATGTTTGGAGGATGGGGTTTTAGTGTCATCATGAGTTAAGTCCATAAACAATTGTTTTGGTGGAATGATGTTGATTTTTGGTCTTTTGGAAGCTTTGGAAATAGAAGCTCTAGTGGATGCCATGGAGGTTTATGGTGGTTGATAATGGATGAAAAAGATGATGAAGTGGTGGTAAACATTTTGAGGGAATTTATTGGAAGAGAATAGTTTGGAAATGGAATGAATTTGAATTAGTTTAAGGATTTCCAAAATATGTTCGAGTTTTCTGGGTAAGGATAGCTGAGGCTAGGTAAAAGATAGTCAAAAAAGCAAAAAGAAACAGTAAAACCCGTGAATTGTATGGCCGGCCCCCTTAATTATGGTGTCGGCTCCCTTATTAATAAGGGGACCGCCCTTATGAGCTAATGGGGGCGCCTATCTGATGCTTTTCAAATGACTAAAAATTTTATTTTTACTAAAATTTTGTAAGAAAGGTTTTGTTTTGGTGATCAATTTACAGCAAGTCCTATGTGAACATATATATGCATAGAACAAATATATTATATATGCATGCAACTAGTAGAGATGTATTAGACAAAGATGCATAAATATAAAGAGCATACTAATATTACATGTTAGGATTTTGTTTGATGTGACGACATTATGGAATAACCATAGTTTAACATACCACCATACGTAGGGACTAGAATAGATATTTTAGTAAACTTATGTATAAATGGTGGTATAAATACCCCTCCATTGCTTCCATGGAGGGGTGAGACACTTGAAACATTTTCACTTTTCATATATTTTACACACATTTGTTTCTCCCTCTACTCTCTCTCTCTCTTATGCATTTGTTATGTTTGATTGAGTAAGTCGGTTTGACGCTCGAAGAGAAGGTCATCATTTTGTTCAGAAGAAGTAGGAATTTCGTATTGTTGGTAGTCGAGTGGTTCGAGAGAGTTTAGGTACTAGCACGGGAAGCATCATCATCCTCATCATCATCTCCTTGGTGAGATGAATATCCATGATTATGATGGGCGAAAGTTGATGAGACGGAGTGACGAGCTTTTCCGTGATCACTTTAGGGTTTTCGGGTTTGTTTTAAAGCGAGTGGACGCATGACACGATCAACGAAATTGTAAATGCCATTGTTAAGGTGAGGATAATGTTCCATGATGTGTCGATAGAGACGAGTCAAGAACATGCCGTAAGGAAGATTGGCGGTTGAAGTAGCCCGAGCACATTCGATTCGTTTGACAAAGAAATAAGCAAGATTATATTGTTCTTCGGCAACAATACAATACAACATGTGAGCGAGACTAGCCGGGAGATGGTCCCGGTGGCCTCCTAGTCCGAACACATTCTCACGAATGAGTTCTTCCCAACGCTTCATGTCTTGACTCAATTCTTTGGTAAGAATTTGATTAGGAGTGAGAATGACATTTTGACTTTTCATGGTGCGGTTTAACTCGACACGATTCAATTGAAGAAATCGACGAATATCGTCAGGAGTAGGAAGATCGGTATGATATGGTCCCTCAGTCTCTTGGGAATATGCAAGAGATGCAAGGTCCCATTCGTTTGTGAAAACGGCTTGACCATTATATGGAATTCTGAGAATTTGACCGAATTGTGCGAGAGAGAGAGAGAGAGTGATGAATTCATGTTGGATCATGAATGAGATTAGAAGATAACCTGTATTTTTTTATAATTTATTTTTTTTTTATTTTTTTTTCTTCTTTTTCTTTTCTTTTTTTTTTTTTTTTTTTTTTTTATTTGTTTTTTTTTTTTTTTTTTTTTTTTTTTTTTTTTTTTTTTTTTTTTATTTTTTTTTTTATTTTTTATTTTTTTTTTTTATTGGTTTTGGACTTTGACTTGACTATAAAAGCCTAGAATAAATCGAGGAACGATTGGTTCGTTGAGCTCGAAAAGACAATTGAAGCGAACGTTAGTGAACATTCGCTTAATGTTGTTGGATTTATAATAGAGTTGATCCACGACTCGACCCTCGTGAATGCAACGGTTTTTGATTGGTTTATAGAATTGAGCAAGGACGGGAGAGAATCCGGGTATTGAGGATACTTTAGGAATATATGATTTAGTACGGGAGGTGTCACCAACAATTGCTCGAGGCATGTTTATCACCTAAACAAGACAATAACGAAATAAATTATTAAAAGAAGAAAAATAAAGTTTGAAAAACGACAAATGTGGGACAAGGATTACTTCGACTCTAAAAATAAAAACCTAAGAAGTAATTCATATGTTCCTTAATTTATTTTTCACTTGATCTAGGGTGTCAAAGAATATATATTAGTTATGTATTTCAATATCTAGGAAATGACCCAAACACTCCCTAATCAATACAAGACTTGACTAAAATTGTCGAAAAATATACGGTAAGTTGTATATTTTGTTGACAAATATTAGTTCACATTTTGGAGTTGGTGAGAGTTTAATGGTGTTTATTTAACTCAAACGTTAAACCAAACGCCCCTTTATTTTATACTTTTTATAAAATGTATCAATATATATATATATATATATATATATATATATATTCTATATACTATATATATATATATATATATATATATATATTTATATATATTATATATCTATTGAATTATATATCTTGTTGACTTTTACCCCATCGGTCTTATTTTTATTGTCCACGTTTGCTTTTTTGGGAGTCCCAATTTTAATTTGTCTACTACTAAAAATTGATAGAGGAAATTTGATTCAAGTTTACGATCTTTACATTGTTTGAAATTATTTTTACAAACTTTAAAGAAGACTTTAATTAATTAGCTAAAGGTAAAACTGCCATTCAGTCAAAAAGTAAGAAAAAAAAAGCAGTAATAAATGCACTTTTCTTAAACTGTGTGTTTTTTGTCAGGGGACAATAAAGTACAAGTTAGTTATGTGTTTAGACAAGTGACAAAAATATAGTGATGGTCATTTCGACTCTAAAAATCGATCCTAAGAAACGATCCAAACACCCCCTTTATTTTAATGAAACTTTATCCATTGATTCAAAAAATAAGCATTTAGGTATGTATGTTTCGATGGACAATGTATAATCATTTTAACGTGTTTTTGACATGAATCAGCAATGTATAGACTTTTGTTTTGAAATTTCTTAGTTAAAAAAATTGAAAAAAAATGTACAAATTTTCGAACCAAGAAAAAATTTGTGACTCAATCCTATTGAAAATTTTGAATTCCTATGACTACGAAAATCATTATGGTTATTGATTTCCTAGTTCTAATTATAAAAATATCACAGACACAAAAATTGAAAAAAATACCCAATTTTGATTAAGAGCAAAATTAGATGAAATTGAAAAAGAAAAGTATAAGAAATCTTATAATAGAGGTTGTTAATCACGTTGTAGGTGTTTGTCCCTTGCGAATTTTGATCGAATGGGTGTTTGAAGGTTTGAATTTTGGTGGTTTTGGGTTGTTGTTTTTGTCACAGAAGGAAAGAGGGAAAGGAGGATGATAGAAATGGTGTGTTTAGTAATGGATTTTGCAGAAAAAGAGACTGTTTGGCAAAATTAATGGCCGGTCCCCTTAAATATAAGGGGGGCGCCCACTTTAACACGGCCGGTCCTCTTAATTTTATGGGGCCCGCCTATCTGAGAAAATAATAATTTGTTTTTCGATTTTGACTAGTTTTGTAAATGTACAATTATCAAAATACGTCGGGAGCTACTAGCAATATTATTTTAGATAATTTAGTCGTCAAAATAATGAAGTTGAAGGCGAGCGAAAAATACTTGACATTTTTAATTTAACTTTTCGTTAAGTTAAGCAAACTTAAATAATTTCCAATGAAATAATTAAGTTGTCAAGATTTTTAGATCAAGAGGTAGTTTAGAGATGATTGACAAAATTTAATTGACATTTTAATTAATCTTTCGTTAATTAAAAATACTTTGATTACTTCGGATGAAATAATCAAGTTGTCAAGCCATGAGAAGATTTAACGAGGATTTAGTGACGTTTTCAACCAACTTCTTGTCAATTAAATAAATCAATTATTTCGGATGAAATAATTAATTGTCATGATTTGTAATATTTGAAAAATGATAATTATGTGACGATAGAATAATAGAATGGAGTTAAAGCTTGATGAGAAGATTTCGATAGACGTAGTTTATTATAGACGTGTAGACGAGGCGGACGTCGTAGTCGAAGGGAGTTTGTTTCATCCATAGCGTTTTGATGTCATGCCTTTCCGGCGTAAGATCAAAAACTAATCATACTTATATGTTAATAATTTCTCACTAACTCACTTTTCTTCATCTACGTGAGTTTGCTACTAGTGGACATAGAAGATTTCTATTTTATAGAGGTACGTAAAGAATCCTAATTCAACTACGTGAGAGATGAGTTCATAATGAACAAACTCTCTTAATTCTAGAAAACCAACAAATGGTATTTCTAGTGACTATTTCTACATGCTTAAATTATATTCTATTAACTACAACTTATTTGATTAGCATATACTATATGTAACATGAAAATATATAATCATTTAGCATTTAACACATAATCTAATTTCTAAGGAGTTTGGAAAGAAGACATACATTTGCCTACGATGTGTTTTCTTCAACATCTTCAAGTAAGTAAGCGTTGAAGGAGAAGTCATTTGGTAAATCCGTCGTAAGATTTTAAGAATGTATTCACTCTTCAGATTCCAAGAAATGTTCATGAACTACTCCATTAAATTATTGTACCGGACTCAACCACTGGTATCCAACTTTCATGGTCTAAAAATTGCTAGTCGGACATGTTTTGCATAAGTTGCATTTGATTTGGTACAATATAAGGTGGACATATTCCCACGTATGGGAAGTTTGGTTGTGTGAATTATTTCCACATTGATATGATTATTATAGGGTCGTTTTGTCTACCTTGATCTATACTAGGTTGTGGTGTTTTAGACCAAGGGTGAGAGTTATTGTTCTTTTTGGAGGAGGAGTCTTAGATCTTGTTTTAGGCTTAGTAAATCCAACTCCGGGTTTTAAAGAAGGTTTATAAAAACATTTTACTTCGTCGTCGCTTGCAATGGGTATTTTAGTATTGTTTATAAGCATAAATTTTGGTCTTGGGCTTGAATTTAATTATTTACTACTTTTTCTTTAGACTCAACCTCTTGTGAACTTTATAAAAATTTATTTTGTTTAGGGGCTCCCTAGTTGTATCCTTTGGTTAAAATTAAATCCTAAACCGGATTTATCTTCGGATGGTTTTTGAAAACTTATTATTTTCTTAAGCGAGTGACTACTATTATTAAATTGATTTAGCTTAGAAATTTCTTCCTTAAGCTTTTCGTTTTCAAACTTGAGGTCTTGACAAATTTTGCATTCTTCATTTACCTCTTTATCTTTTTCTTATTTTAGATACTTTATTTTTTTGTCTCGTGTATTTCATTTTTCTAATCCCAATTTTTAATTTGTTTTAGTATATATTTATAGCATGACCTTTAGACCTACTTTGGCATAGTCGATTTTATTCTTTTCTTAGGTCTATTTTTCAATCTAACGATGAATGATCATCACTAAAGAATTCGGTTTCGGAAAGTACCTCATTAGATGCTTTAGCCATGAGACATTTTTTGTCCTTTGTCCTTTCTTCTTCATCTTCGTCGCTATCACTCCATGATCCTCCAACGAAGGCTCTTTGATTGTAGTTTCTTGATAGTTTTGGACACTCTTCGATGAGATGATTTGGATCTCCACATTTAAAACATTTTCTTTCGCCTTTGCCATTTTTATCGTCTTTACTTCCTTTTTTTTTAGGATGACTTTCTTTATATTGGTTGTCTTATGAATCTTCCTTGTCTTTTGAAAAATTTCTTGAAGTCTCTCACGGCCATGGCGTATTCTTCGTCTTCACTATCGGAAGTCGAACTATCTTCATCACTTGATTCCTTTTTGGCTTTCAAGGCAAGAGATCTATTTTGTTCTCTTTTGCCTTTGACCATTTCGGAATCTTTCTTAATTATTACTTCATAAACTTTCAAGTTTCCAATAAGTTCATCAAGTGATAGAGATGTTAAAATAAAAAAATATTTTTGATTCTTCATAGCCGTAACCTTTGCGCACCATTTAGGATGAAGTGCCTTAATGAAATGTTCCTAACATATTCTTGCTAGAAAAATCCTTCATCAGTGCTTTGAGCTAGTAATAATAGTGTTAAATCTAGCTAATAAGCGTTATCTATCGTATGTCCTCATTTCGGAATTCGTAAATTGTTCATATTGTTAAACAAAAAGATTATTTTATTAATCTTTTGACTTGACTATTACCTTGGTGAGTGATTAATAAAGTATCCCAAATTTCTTTTGCGGTTTTACACATAAAAATTCTCTCATATTCTTTACGTGGTAAAGCATTATAAATCACCATTTTAGCTTCATTATTTTTAGCAAGTTTCTTTTTAAGATCATCGTTTTGTTTATCAAAAGGTACAATTTCATCCTTTTTAGTTTCAGGATTATTTTGAATAGGAGGAAAATCACCATAGGTAATAACATGCCAAAGATCTAGATCTTTTGATTTCACATAAGTTTCGAATCTATTTTTCCAATAAATAAATCCATCACTTTCAAATAGTGGTGGTCTTTGCATAGATTTCCCTTCTAAATATTTTTCCGATTCCATAGATCGATTCAAGTTTTAAAATACAGTTTATTTTAAAAATCTAGTTTGACGTGGCTCCTGATACCAATTATGGAAAACTAGAAGGGGGTTAAATAGTTTACCGCTTTTTAATTCAAAGTTATGTTTGTTTATAAAAACTTAGATTCGACTATATGTGATCTCAATATGTGCACAATATGAACAATACAAGTAAGTAAGTAAATGACAAGTAAATATGAAAGACAAGAGATAAGAGTTAGAAAGATCAAACCACAACACAAGGATTTATAGTGGTTCGGTAACGAAGCACCTCTTCGCCCTACTCCACTCCCCGAGCACCAAACTCGAGAGTTCTCTTCACTATGTCAACAAACTCCCTTTAGGCGGAGAAAACCGTACACAACTTTGCTTACACCAATTTCTGACACTAAGCAAAATGTCGAGTTCTAATCCTAGCTAGAACCAATCTATCACAACTCTTGTATGCTAATCACACCACTTTACAACAACTCACAACTTTTCTTCGCTTCACTACTCCACTACACTTCACAAACTTCATATGCATAGTTCACTACTACGATCACCCATCTAACCTACTTACAAAGATTTTTCCCCTACCTCAATCTTATCTATACTTCCAATGATCACCACAATCTAACTATTATACACAACTACAATACACACCTTCACAATATACACAAATGATTTACAAGATCTAACACAACTTCACAACAATACCAACTAAACTATAACACTTCTTGACTTGATGATAAGAAGTATTCTTCTCTTGCACTTGAGGAATTAAGCTTGGATCACTTAGAAACAAAGCTTTATAATTAAATGATCAAAAGGATATGTTAGATATTAGAAAGACTCGGTCACCCTGGGTATTTTTACTGTTCAATATAGTCGTAGTTTAACAGGTAAACGTATTGACTTTCGGTATTGAACCGGTAATATACCCGGTCAGTATTTAAGAACATATAAATACCCTCTTCCAACTTTGGAAGAGGTAAGCATTTTACTCATTTTACACACACTCTTTAGTGTGTATTATGATGTTTCTATGGGCAGAAGCTGTAGCTACTGCTTGTTACACCCAGAACCGATCCCTAATTCATACTCGTCACAACAAAACCCCTTATGAGCTTGTACATGATAAGAAGCCTGATCTTACATTTCTCCGAGTATTTGGTGCTCTGTGCTATCCTACAAATGATAGCGAAGATCTAGGAAAATTTCAAGCCAAAGCTGACATTGGGATTTTCGTTGGGTATGCTCCTAGCAGGAAGGGCTATAGAATCTACAACAAGAGAACTCGTCGATTAATGGAAACAATTCACGTCACATTCGATGAGATGCATCAGACAATGGCTCCTGTACGCATGAGTTCAGGACCCGAGCCTATCATCATGACCCCTGGACAACTCAAATCAGGGCTCGCTCTAACCGATAAAGAGCTGGAGATGTTATTTCAACCAATGTTTGATGAATACCTTGAACAATCTCGAGTCAATGAACCAGTACCTTCTGCTACTGAAGTTAACGCTCAAGTTGTTCCACCTGGTACATCTTTGTCTACAACGATTGCTCAAGATGCACCGTCTACAAGTGCTTCATCGTCAACATCCGATATGCATCATCCAGTCCGACATCAAGGAATTGCAGAAGAACCCACTCACGAAGACTCCCCAATCAATCACGATGTTCTACATCCTTCACTTAACCCTGTTACTGGAGAACCAGGTTCGGCACAGTCATCATCTGGGAATGTTAATTCAGCGGAACCCAACCAAGTTAATCAACCACCAGATCATCTCAGAAGATGGACCAAAGATCATCCTCTGGATAACATCGTTGGCAATCCCTCTCGTCCTGTATCTACCAGAAAACAGTTAGCATCCGATGCTTTGTGGTGCTGTTTCCATACGGAACTGTCCAAAGTCGAACCCAAGAACTTCAAAATGGCCGTGATAGAAGACTGCTGGTTTCAAGCCATGCAAGATGAAATTCACGAATTTGATCGTCTTGAAGTATGGGAATTAGTACCTCGTCCAATCTATGTTATGGTTATCGCTCTCAAGTGGATCTACAAAGTGAAACTTGATGAATATGGTGATGTACTGAAAAATAAAGCTCGGTTGGTTGCAAAGGGATATCGTCAGGAGGAAGGCATTGATTTTGAAGAATCGTTTGCTCCAGTTGCACGGATAGAGGCCATCAGAATATTCATTGCCAATGCTGCAACCAAGAATATGATCATCTACCAGATGGATGTCAAAACTGCTTTTCTGAATGGTGATCTTCAAGAAGAAGTCTTTGTCAGTCAGCCTGAAGGATTTGAAGACCAGGAAAATCCTACTCACGTCTATCGTCTGAAGAAGGCTCTTTATGGGCTAAAGCAGGCACCAAGGGCGTGGTATGACACACTCTCAAAGTTCCTGTTGGCCAACAATTTCTTCAAGGGTGCCGTGGATCCAACGTTATTCACACGCAAATCAGGCAAACATATTCTACTTGTTCAAATATACGTAGATGACATCATTTTTGCCTCAACAGATCATAATGCGTGTAACACATTTTCAAAAGAGATGAGCTCCAAATTTCAGATGTCGATGATGGGACAAATGTCGTTTTTCTTAGGACTACAAGTTTCTCAAAGTCCCGGAGGCATCTTTATTAACCAAGCAAAATATGCTCTCGAAACCTTAAAGAAATATGGAATGGATCTCTCTGACCCTGTCGATACACCAATGGTGGATCGATTGAAACTGGACGAGGATCTCATGGGGATTCCAGTTGACCAAACTCGATTCAGAGGAATGGTTGGCTCCCTTATGTACCTTACAGCCAGTAGACCCGACCTTGTATTCGCCGTTTGCATGTGTGCTAGATATCAGGCTAAGCCTACCAAAAAGCACTTTGAAGCTATCAAACGTGTCTTTCGGTACTTGAAAGGAACCATTAACATGGGTCTTTGGTATCCGAAAGACAACGCCATGTCACTAACAGCTTATGCAGATGCGGATCATGCGGGATGTCAAGATTCAAGAAGAAGTACGTCGGGAAGTGCTCAGTTTCTTGGAGATAGATTGGTTAGCTGGTCATCAAAGAAGCAAAGAAGCACGGCAATATCAACTACAGAGGCTGAATACATCGCCATGTCTGGATGTTGTGCTCAAATCCTTTGGATGCGATCACAGCTCAAAGACTACGGATTTGACTTCAATAAAATTCCTCTGTACTGTGATAACAAAAGTGCTATTGCTCTTTGCTGTAACAACGTCCAGCACTCTCGCTCTAAACACATCGACATACGGCACCATTTCATCCGAGAGCAAGTGGAAAATAGAGTGGTTGAACTCTACTTCGTGGAAACGAATTATCATACTTCGTGGAAAAGAACTATCAACTTGCGGACATTCTCACAAAAGCATTACCAAGAGAACAGTTCGAATTTCTTCTTCCATGTCTGGGCATGAAGAGTTTGACCCCTGAAACTCTTAGACGCCTTCAAGAAGGAGAAGATGAGTAAACGAAGTGCCTTCGTGTATCCTTGGTACATATGTTATTAAAAAAAGGCTTAGTAAATATGTTAAGTCATTTGAAATTACTAAATGGTTTGCAATTACTTCATATTGCAACCTGTGTCGCTGTCGGGGCATGGATTACTTAAAATCCATACATTATGGGTGTGCGCGTAAATTTTACATCTCAATCAACGACTGCAACTCTTTCAATAGAAAACGGGTCGTTGTTTGAGGGGGGAGTGAATTTGAGAAGTTGAAAATTTACCTCATCACACTGGTTTCTATTAGAAGTGATTGGGAGGATCTTCCATGGCTGTTTAGGAGTGTTGAAAATTTGGTCAGTAATGAACTCCACTAAGTTAAAATCCTCTTTTAGATATTGCTTTTTGTATTCTAATAGCGTTAGTGTTGAAGGGAGATTATATAATTTTAACTTAAAGGGCCAAAAATGTCTATGGTTATAATGCTTAGGGACTTTAATGCAAATTGCTACATGTCTCATAGTTTTTAATCAATAGAGACTAAATCTGCCAAGACTCAAACTTTAGACAACATTAGGAATGCTTAAACATGAAAATAAAAGAAGATAGAAACCACAGGGACTGAATCTGCCAATTTTAAAAGTTATAGTATAAAAGGAGGCGGCGGGTTACCCTTGGTCAAACTTTTAAAATCTGGTCAAACACAAAACATACACACTCACGTACGCAACTCGCCGCCAAGAACCATTTCCCAATCTTTGATTTCAAGTGTTTTTCTTGCCAAGGTAATCATCAAATCATGTTCTATGCATGTTAATGTATATATAGATTCAAGGAATCGAATTTAACCACATTAAAATGAACAAAATAGTTAGATTTCATATTTAGGGTTCGAAAATTAAAAGTTGTTTAAAAATTGAAATTGATTAAGGGGAAATGTGCGGAATAGGAATGTGATCACTATGATATATTGGTTTAATCATTTGGCAAACATCTGTGTGCTCTATGCTTAATCTTGACCTCATTTTTGATCGAAATGTCTTCAAGTGTTTGGTTAAGTGTATCTAATGCATATGATAGCTTAGGATTGCGTTAGGATGTATTAAGGATTGCCAAAGTGAATGAAATCTGATTTTGTTTAAGTGATTCTAAACGGCGGGTTACCTCTTTTGCTAGGTGGCGGTTTGTTTATTTTTATTATTTGAATGTTTTCAGGGAAACTGCCTCTCAACGGCGGTTTGGTTGAATTGATTATATTTAATAAGATATTCAACCCGTTGTTTCGCTTTTATTTAACTGCGGCGGGTTGCTTCACGGCGGGTGGTTACACGACGGGCTGCGTTATATTTTTTAATATTTTATGTGTACAGGTAAACCGCTGCCTCGCGGCGGTTTGGTGAATTATTTTAATAATATTAAAATACGCCAACCGCCATTTCAAAATTTTCAAATATGGCGGCGGTTTGGTCAATATTATTTTAATAATCATGGCGGGTTGGTGCCTTTCCTCGCGGCGGTTTGCTCAATCCACCTCACGGCGGGTTGGTATTATGCTTCACGGTGGTTTGGGCTAATTTTCATTAATTTGGCCCATTAAGCCCGATAATCTTTAAAGGCCCTCTCTAATGACCCAATTACATATCCATTACCTTTCTGGGTTTAGATAACATGTAATAGTATCTGCTGACCAATCCTGTAACTCGTGGACTAAATTGTTGCATTTTCATCAAAACTGTGATGAATCTACCTTAATCAGTCGAGGCATGTCATGTCAATGTCAACCTTCCTCTCTAACATCGTTTCTCTGCCATGCATGTTTCCTTTGTTAATTACTCTTATGCAGAATACGATGGCAAAGCAAAATGTTCCCGCTCAAGCACCAACAAGAACAGATGAGCAGATTGTACCTCGCTCTCAATGGTTACAAATCGGGAAAAGCAATCTTCTTTTCGATGCTCAAAAGATACAGAAGAACCCCATCTTTCAGATATCTGTGGACATCTTGCGTAACACCAACTTCTTCAGAGCGTTCTCTGCCTCTGCTAGTGTTCCTGCCGTCTACATTCAGCAGTTCTGGAACTCTATGAAGTATGACGAGAAGTGGGAGTTTATTGTGTCAAGTGATGACAAATGGTTCCAATCTAAGTGCTGATCTTTTAGTACAGGCCTTAGATATTAATAATGTCTCGTCCTAACGCAAACCACATTTTGAGTTACCTGGACTGGTGACACGGTCGATGATTTTGTAAATCCGATGGGTAACTGAACTGTAGATGTGTCTACCAATATTACGTGTGATTTATGGTATTTCAGCAAGGGTGAGCATACTTCTTTCTCGGTTGAACAGGGCTTAATAAGATTAAGACATCTGGTAGGTGACATTCACAAGCACACTAGTGATAATAGGTTGTGGGGAAGGGTCAATTTCTTACGTTTGTGGTTCTGGGCAGTTCTGTTATGGTAATAGGTTTTCGCAAGAGGAGGCTGACTTGCGTCTCACATCATAGGGACATTGGACTGTTTGCTGGCGATTTTGTACCCCGTTGTTGTTTTGAGTGTCCGCGCACGACTGGCCACGGTATATTTTTTTTATTTGGTAAATAAGGTTTTTTGCTTTTAAATTAAGTTCATTGAGTTTTTCATCTATCACGTATTTACTTTTACTGGTCAGTCGCACTGTTATTTTGTTCATTTGATTTTTTTTTTGTATGGGTATCTTTTATTTTTGGGGGTTTTTTATTTGTCCTTTTTTTTCTTCCTTTTTACCTCACTTCTTTAATTAGGTTTATACTTTTTGATGGGGTTTATAATGGGGGTTTTTAGTCGGGTAAACAATTCCTTTTTTTTATACCAAAAGTAATCCTAAAAAAAAATACAATACTAATTAACCCTAATTAACAAAATGAAATAAAACACAAAATGAACTATTTTTAAATTTAACGGGCGGTTTCTAAGATGATTATCTACGATATGGGGAGCACTAGTGATGTACATAAAAGGACCTGTGTCATCCTTGTATCTTCCAGGAGATGACTTTTGCTAGGTATCTCAAGTATTATCTCGAAAGGAGAAACAAATGAAGTGTTTGAATGGCGATTCCCAAACATTTGATTATCAAAGCCAATTCAACAATCTTGTACTATCCAAAGTATCTGGAATGGTTGCTAAGAATTACGTAGAAAACACCAAACAGGATAGTGGCAAGCAAGCAACCTGAACCTGCAATAAAGTGTGCTCCACCAAGAAGCCCACACACTACTACTCCTGTCAAAACCCTAATCCAAGCCACCTTCATCCAAACAACCTAAGTCTCCGACAAAGAAACCTTCTAAGCGTAAGCTTCCACAGAAAGTTAGAAAAGGAAAGCCTTCTTTCCAACTTGTTGATGAAGATGATGAAGCTCAACAAGATTCTGTTCCTCAAGGAGAAGGTGATGATCCTGCTCTCGAACTGGCCAAGAAGACGAGTTTGGATGCGCATCAAGAAAAAGGAGAAGGTGAAGGTGCTGATGCTGACATAGAACGAGCAATTAAGCTTAGCTTGGATCCTTCCTTTCTGCCACAAGGTCAGGCACCTGTTGGAGGAGTAGTGATCAGGGATCCAGTATCTGAAACAATTCCCAAACTACCTGTAGTAGTGGGCAAGGGTAAGGTTATTGTAACCGAAGAACAAGTAGCTCATTCCCTGATCGATCTGTCAAAGAAGAAACGTACTACGGATCAGTTTATCCTTGTTAGGCGTGATCAAACACCTCCTGATTCGACAACTGGACCCTCTTCTCAACCTGAAGATGATACATCAGAGAAAGTAATCCAGGAATCTTCATCAACAACTGATTCAGAACGAACAGAAAGTGAAACAGAAGCCGCTGCTCCTAAAGGTGACAAAGAACAAGGTGAAGTAGCTTCGTCCACACTGACATCAGGAGTAGGGATATTTGTTCGTACAGAAGACCAGGCTAGATCAGACCCTAGAAAAGCACATGAGGCTCTGGCTGGACCAGACCCTGAGCCCATGTAAGAAGACCAGACTGGATCAGACTCTGGAAAAGTACATGTGTCTCTTGCTGGACCAAACCCTGAGCACATGGATGAAGAATTCCTCGCTAAAGCCTACCCAAAGGTTCATGAAAACCTGAAACTCATAATTGACGAACGTGTCATCGAAGATAATCCAGAAAGTCATTCTGGTTCTATGTCGTCCATGAAAAATCTAGAAGACACTGATAACTTTGGGGATCAATTTCTTTATGACAAACCAACCGAAGATGATCAGGAGAAATCTAAAGTTGTAAATGAGTCTGATTCCACCATACCCGATCCAAGTCATCAAACCGTCACGTCAACTCCTCCAGTGATCGCTCCCGTTATTGATTTCTCATCTCCTAAACCGTCATCACGGGTCACAACTCCACCAATCAACACAGAAGCTACATCTATCACCACAACTCTCCTAGAGATCACTCCATTCATCGCCCTTCAGCTAAGAGTGGCAAAATTGGAGCAAGATATGTCTGAAGTAAAGAAGACTGATCACTCTGCTGCTGTTTTGGCTTCTATTAAATCCCAAGTTCCTACAGTTGTTGATAAGTATCTAGGAACAAAACTTGATGATGCTCTCCTTAGGATTCTTGAACGACACACTGCAGATTTAATTGAGAAATACTCTGTGCTGCCTGACCTAGAGTCTATCAAGAATCAAGAATATAAAAAGAGTCCGAAAGAGATTATCAGAATCAAAAGGGAACAAGGTGAGAAGAAACAAGAGTCAACGTATACCATCAGGTCAACTGATAAAGTTGCACTTGAAGAATTTGATCTAAAGAGTGCTCTCTAGAAACACATGAATAAGAACAGGACTGCAAACAGAAATCCTGCCAACCACCATCTATACCATGCTCTTATGGAAGCGTTAATAGCAGATGAAGATGCCATAGATAAGGAGGTTAAAGACAGGGTTAAAGACCACAAAAGAAAGCATGATAGTGATGATGATGAAGACGATGATGATGATGAAGGCCCTTCAGCTGGATCAAACCAGGGTAAGTCAGCAAAAAGGAGAAGACACGATTCAGGTGCTTCTGGGTCAGCTCAACCTCCTCCTAAAGATGATGAGCAAAGTTCGAAGAAACCACATGATTCTGATGCATCTGCATCCAAACAACATCCAACTCTTACCTTAACTGGCTGGTAAATCACCCTGTCAAAACGAATGCTGTTATTGAATCTTCAGCTGCACAACTTGAAACCCAAATCTGGACATTATAAACATTCATCTGATGGACGTTCAAAAACAGATGAAGGGCATGTCTTCAGATTGGAGGGACACTGATAACCCGATCATACTCAAGGTAAAGGCTGCTGACATGGTTTAAACGATTCTAAGAAGATGAAAGACCAGCTAACACCTGAACCTCAAATGGAACCATATCCCCGATTGACTTCCCTGAAACCAAAGAACAACTGGGGAAATACATTCGCCACATTTTTTTTTCATATCAAGTTCACGGGGAGAGCAAGCTGCAAAGGAAGACGTATGATATAGGTTCATTCACTCAAATGGTTATGCAGACAACAGGAAAGAGAAGCCTTATGCAAAGCTGATTTGGAGGTCAAGCTTCTCAACCTTGTTAAAGCCTTTCACAAGAACAACGTCTTCTTCTATTTTGATGATGAATGCCATAAGTGAATGACGATTAAGGTTGGATAATTTGGTTAAGCACTTGGGTCATCAAATTATGCGTGATATATTGACCGCTGCCTTTAGATGACCCACCATGGCAGGTAACTATTTCACCACAGTTATTCTTTCAATAAGGATGGTAATATCTTCCTGCACAGGTGACTTAAGAGCGGAAAAACTGCCTTATCTATCCAAGCTCAAAGCCGCTCGTTACCTCGACTTTGGTCTAGAAGAATTAGTTCCGTGTTGGCCTTTTGTGGGTGAGTGAACGTGATTATGAATCAGTGTCAGCTTTCTGGTATCACACACCTGGTGTTCAGAGAAAGGAATTTTACACAACAAAACACAGTGAGCCCTTCAGATCGTGTAGCGTCAGATCCAGATGCGAATTCTCAGGTGTCGATCCGTGTCCAGACTTTCAAGAAATACAGATACAACTACTTGTGGAGATAATTCTTCGCTGAGCTGACTACTAAGAGTACAGATCTCGGAAAAGGATTTGAAAAATCCTCATCAAATGATTTTGTAAGATATGTATCTACCTCATATTCAGACAACTCAAACCATCTGTCTAAATTCGGACAGATCCCATCTACACACATCAGTCAACATGTGATCAGAAACTGGTCATCTGGAATCGTCGTGGGAGACTGCAGCTCAGAAATTGAGAGCTATCCAAACAAAGCTTACTGAAAACGTCCACTAATTGGGATGCAACTGACTATTTCTTCAAAGAAGATTATACGATTGTCCCTAATTGATCAGAGAAAGTTGATGAGGCTAAATGAGATACACAAGTTTAGTGATGGGACGTTGACAAGAGTCATGGAAAAGCTGGATCACATGGTTAAAGACTTTTTGTGCTGTTCGAGTACTTAGGGGCATGGAGGTCTAGGAAATGGTTAGAGGATGAACAAGAGGTGGATGCAACGACTTCATCACAGCAATCGAGAAAAGACTACAGATCAGGAGAATACTTTCGAAGTTGGAAAAGCTTTGTTGAGGAAGAATAAGAGATATTGCACTATCAGGCTGATCAACAGAACAAAGTACGACATCGTTGTTACAATAAAATAGGTTAATATTTTTTATATGATATAATATATTTTTGTCACATTAGTACAGTGTTATTCTTTTGTGAATTAAGTGTAGGAATAATTTATTTCCCTAACGATTTGAGGGCGGAGCAATTTTATGTTTCTTCAAACTTGGGAATTATGGACACACTTTTCTCCTAATTTTTATAACATATTTAAATCAATTGGATATCCCAAATGTCAAAGGGTTTAAAAAATTTTGATAAGGGAGAAAATGTAATTAAAATATGCGTTCATATTAATAATCGTGATTTTTTAGGGATCATGTATATACTCGCCAAACGTGCTAGAACAATTTCGAAATAATGAAGCACTTTGAGGGGAGCATTCTAAAAAATCAAAAATGATCAAGGTACTAATCGCTTTGTATTTATTCATAAGTACCTTAATTGAATTTTCAATTGGTTTTATGGAAAGGAGAACTGTACCAAAAGACCGACCATGCATTTTACTTTATTGGAGTTATAAGGTTGGTAAGGTTAGGTACAATTCCAATGCATCAAGCCTCAAACGGAAGGATCTACCCAGGACAATCAACTAGATAGTGTAGAAGTCCTTAGGTATGACCATATAAAGGAGTATAAAGTGAGAATAAGGGAAAGTGCCGGACTGAGATCGGAGCTAGTTCTGGAAGAATAAACCCAACAAGGTTCTAGTCATGAAGTCTCGGTAAGCACTAAAGGGGTTGAAGAATTAAAAAGAATTGTAAGGATAAAGGGTGTAAAGAAAGAAGCCCCTCACATAACTTAGCAGAAACCGGGTCAATAACATATGCTGCCAAAATCACTATAGTGATTGTGACATTAAGATTGACTTCATGGACCAGTGAATGCAATGCCTCACCCTCCCTTAGCCAACTCATAATCTCTCAAATGACTATTTGTTTCATTTCCTACGGAGACTAAACAGTTTCACTATTGACTTTCTCACTCAGAGTTAGTTGATATTGAAAAGGTGGCAGTCAGCTCCAGCCTCCGATTTCTGACCAAAAGCACTATTGAGTCTAGAGCCAAGAGATCATCATTTAATCCTCGTTAGGACGACATATCAATTCTCTTGTCTTCAAACACGTGGAACAAGTTATCCTAAGAGGTCCTACGCAATTTAACCTTGTGATATTGCCAGGAACATCCAAGTGAACGTAGGTTCTTTCACAATGAAGTGGACAATACCTGACTAGAGCCAACATCAAACAAGCTCTTGGTAGGTGACTTATGCGATTATACTAGAATCAAACTTGTGTCAACTGAAAAGAAACGATGGTGCGATTCTGAGTGAATCAAACTTGTTCCAGTATAAGAATTGACGGTTATTGATTATTTGACAAATAATCAAAACTCTCAAAGTGTTACAAAATATTTTCATAAGAAACACTTAGACTGATTTTTCAAATCAATTTTCCCTTTATTGCTAACTGTTTCATTATAGGATAATTTAAAGATGGAGATGGAAATGGAAATTCCCAGTACCATAGATGTCAAGTGATACGTATGCTCAGACACGTCTAAACTTGGTTATGAAGTTATGAATGAACCTCATAAAAGGTGTCAAGCTTCCGCAACTCATGATATCGTGTATTTCTTCACAAGTGCACAAGATGGCGATCCATTACAAGATGATGTAAGATTATGTTTGGGTAATGATCTCAAGAAAGCTCAAGATCACAATCAAAGACAAGTCAAAGATGAATCAAAAGATCACTACCCTAAATGTACAAGATATCAAATGTCTACGAGCTAAAGACTGAAGTGATTAAGTTTAGTAATTTCTGGGGTGACCTCCCTTAGGGGGAGATTGTTAGATATTAGAAAAAGACTCGGTCACCCCGTGTATTTTACTGTTTATTATAAGTCGTAGTTTAATATTTAATAGTATGATTTTCGGTATTAAGCCGGGTACTAATACCCGGTATATTGTAAGAACTATATAAGCCTCTTCCAACTTTGGAAGAGGTGAGCTAGTCATTATTCATTTTCATTTTAACACACTTGTTTCTCTCTCTAGAAAACCTCTCATGTGTTTCTCTCTCTAGAAACTAGCCAAGTCCAAGAATCGACCCCGTATTATGATATATGATATACCACACCTATCCCATCAGGACTTTACCCACTTACTATTTGACGGTATTTTATAATGGTAGTCCACTTTTCAAATCTTTATCAATTAATCAAGAACATACTTGTTGAAACATTACGGGTCACCTGCCGGTCCAACTAAGCTCTTAATTTAAAGACAAAGACATAATGTTATTTGTGATCCTATTGGTCCAGTAATATAAAACACGATATGGAGAGCTATCCCAGTATCTAGCTCGCTTGTTAGGCGTAACTAGACCCAGTTGAATGATAGGTCGCATATTCAAACACATAAACAAGTATCATGTGATAAACATAATTAAACTTTCAATGATAAATTAAGAAAATCTATTTTAAAACCAACCAAACATTAAATCTTCATTAAGATGGGTATTAGCCCATAACAATTGTAATTATACAAGCGTGATCAAATAACCAAGGTAAACTAAACGTTTTACCGAACTGTAGGTTCCCGATTTACCACTTTACTTCATAACATGAAACACGAATCCAAGAAACTAGGGAGAGAGAGAGTCGAAAATGAGAGAGAGAGAAAAGAGAGATGAGAAAGAAAAGAAATAAGATTTTTAGATTATGAAAATTAGATATTTTCTAAAAAAGAAAATATCTATATATATTTAGATATTTTAGAAAATATCTAAATATATATATACCCCTACACATTTAATGTGACGCGCGGGATATTTAACTAGGACCCGGGCTCGGGTTTTGCTTGGGATTAAACCCAAAACATATACAATATTAGATTATCTATCGAGCCCGATTCCCGATATTATCTTATTACAACATTAACTAATTAAAGACCGAAGCTCCATCGTAGAGTGACCGAGCTTCCTTGTTCGACTCAATAAATTGAGGCTAACAATCTCCCCCGAAGTGAGGTCTTGAACACGGGAACGAACTTCCTTTATTGACTCAATAAAATTGAGGCTAACAATCTCCCCCGAAGTGAGTTCATTGATGACACTCCTTCATGAGATCAGTGAGATTGCTTTTGTCGTTTAAGCTCGAGTGTTCTTGGTCTTTGTCTTCGTTATTTGTTGTAAACTTGTTCCTTCATGCTTTGCGATCGGCTAAGCCATCTTGCGATCTTATGTCTTTGACCAACATGCTCATACTTTTGCATTATCTTGAAAGCTTCAAATCAGAGTTAGCGGAAGTCTTTGTCTTTCAATCTTGAACTTTCTAGATGGTATGTCTTCGAAGATTGAGCATTTGAATGGGATTGAGGTTGTCGTTACCACCGTTTGACCTGCAAGTTTATGTTAGTGATAAACGAGAAAATTGATTTGAAAATCAATCGACGTGTCACTCGTTAAAGAGTTTTTGTAACACATCGAGAGTGTCATGTTTTTATCAAAATTCATCAACCGTCAATTCATTTACTGGACTAAATCGATATCCAGTTATCACAAGTTTGATTCATATAGAATCTCGTAAGTCACCTACCAAGAGCTTGTTTGATGCTGGCTCAAGCAGGATTTCCATTGGTATGTGCTTAATTACACATACCTTTTTCCATTTCTGTGGGAGAAAATATGGTCGGCATGAATGGTTTGGAACATTTTGATAATGTTTTGAATACATAAGAATTGTCGTTGTTGATGTATCCAAGAACATTAAAATTTTGTCTTTCGAAAAACTCCCCATAAAAAAATGGCGTCTGCTGAAAATAACACTTCAGGCCCCGTTCCTCAAAGTTTAAAAGACGTTTGATCGCAACAGTTCAAGCCTCGGTCATCAATGTCAAATGACGTTTGAACAACGCAGTTCAAGCCTCGTTCTTCATCAAATGACTTTTGATCATAACCGTTTAGAACTCGGAATTCAAGACCACAGCAATGAACAGTCAAGTTCAAAGCTTTTACAAAAGTGGTGATATCGGCCACTTTATACAAAACTATACATCGTTGATTTTATCCACGAATAATCGATCCTTCCAAGAATTTCATCGGTTTAAGTTTAGTGAACCGACCTTCAATCATCCTTCTCTTTTTTGATGCATTTTCTATTTTTTCATTTTTAAACAAACCTCGGTGCAATTTCACCGTCTTCACAATCATAATTCATCTGGATAATTTTTCCTTTAACACTTCATCTTCGGACATAATACATAATCGTGAAAGTAGCAAAATACACGAGCTACATATTTTCCCATTGCATTGTGCAATTTCCCGACCTAACCGGAGATAGAAAATTTCACTTTGACACAGGAAATACAAAACTTTAAACAAAAGCAACTAGCAACTTTGATTAAGTAAGCTTAATCTACAGGGTAGGCTAAGGTGTAAATGTTAGGGACCAAGAATCACTTCACTTCACCATGGTAACCAAGAAAATAAGATAAGAGAAGAAAAATGAAGAAGAGTAGAGAGAAGTTTAGAGAGAGAAAGTAAGAAAGAAGAGAGAAAATGGTTGATAACTTGCAAATGTGAAAAATACAAATAAGCACCAACACCCTCTCCATACTTGGATAGGGGTATCTATATCCTAAATGTGGCTAGCCTAATAAGGCTTTAATGGGCCATGATATTTGTCCTATTAGAGTCAGGCTCGGGTTTACTTTGGAACTTATCTGAAACACATAATAATATTAGACTAAGTCACGAGACCCGTTCCTGTTTTTTAGCCTATTACAACATATATTAAATAAAGACCGAGCTTCCATGATTAATAGCCGAGCATCCTTGTTCGATTCAATATTTTAAGGCTAACAATCTCCCCCAAAGTGAGGTTTCCTTATAAAAGGTATCCTGCAGATTCCGAGCTTCCATGTTCATAGACATATTTGAGGCTAACAATCTCTCCTAATGTGTGGTCTGAATTCCTGAGGTGAGATCTTGAATCTTGCTTCCTTGAACTTCTTGAGATTTCTTTGTCATTGAGTTCTTGAATCTTTGGTCTTTATTATGTTGTAGCCTTGTTCCTTCATGCTGTATGATATTTGATCTTGAGCCTTTATCATTGTCTTTTGACATCTTTTCCTTGTTTGTCTTTATTGTCTTTACCATCTTGCGATCTTGTGTCTTGACCAACATGCTCATACTTTGCATCATCTTGAAAGATCTCTAAAAAATCATCGCCCGAAGCTTGTTTCTGAGGAGTTATCTTAATATCAGAGTTACAGAAGTCTTTGTCTTTAATACTTGAGCTTTCTTGATTCTTGAATCTTGATGCTTATAGTATGTCTTTGTAGTTTGAGCATGAGCATGTGGTAATGAGTCGGACTCTACTAGAATGAGGTTTCAACACCGTCGTTTGTACCTGCATTAAATGTTAGTGATAAATAGCAGATATGGACGAATATGGCTTTGTCATTCGTTAAGATTTGGTTGCATTAACCTCTGGTTCTGTGAGGACCATTTTATAGTATAAATATTATACTTGTGATCAAGTAGGTTCAATTTGGAAGAACCTCCTTGACAGGGTTTCCATCTCAAAGCATAGGATCCTCTAACATAGATTGTATTAGGATTCAACCATGCTTGCTGTTCTCAATACCGGAATGTCTCAAAGCAGACAACACGATATGAGTGAATCAGATAGTTACTATCTTTCTGATTGAGTCGTCAATTCATTTACAAGACCAAATCGATATCCAGTTATCACAAGTTTGATCCACATAGGATCTCACAAGTCACCTACCAAGAGCTTGTTTGATGTTGTCTCAAGCAGGATTTCCATCTTCACGGTGAATACTTAAGTATCACTCGAATGTTCTGGCAAAATCACAAGGATAATGTGTAGGACTCTTGTTAACAGCTTGTGAACTTGTTGATGTTCAACAAGTGTTTGTAATGGAATGTGTCCTAAGGAGATTTACTTATTGATCTCTTGGCTCTAGACTCGATTAGTGCATTTTGGGTTTAGTACTCAGAGGCTGGAACAGACTGCCACCTATTCAATATCAACTAACTCGGAGTGAGAAAGTCAATAGAAGTCATGTGTATCTTCGTGACAAATGAGACAAGATCTTTTGAGAGAAACTCGAATGGATGGGAAGGGTTATGCATTACATCACTGGCTTCATGATGTCATTCTTCAATATCAGAATTCATCTTTTTGAAAACCGATAGATTATGTATTGACCCGGTTTTTGCCTAAGTTGTGTGGAGGGCTGCTTTGTTTTCACTCTTTATCCATACATTTCTTTTTAATTCTTCAACCCCATTGAGCACCATAAGAGAAATTGCACACCTTTGCTAAATGCGTCAAGTCTTTGTCACATCGTTTCTAAGCACGAACAAGTTATCTCCAAATGTTGTAAGCCATTTGAGATATGATAAGAACACAAATCCAAATAATTCCACTTCATCTTCAAATAGGTGATAAATAACCATCTTCGTAACTAATTCGAACAAATAATCCAAAATACGAGCCTTTTAAACCTTTAAGAACATTTAAATCTGTCTCAAATACCTCTTGAACCTGTGTGTGTAACAAATCCAAAACCAAAATGCCTCTGCCCGAGATCTTTCATTGTCCGAGATCAAAAAGCTCTTTTGTCCGATATCGGACATAAGTAGCAGTACTAACTGCTTTGTCGGACGACTCTGGCAGTTTTAAAATTCAAGCGCAGCAGTACTATCATTTAAAGCTGGCAGTACAAATGTGCAAGCAGTACTAACTTTTACTAAACTAGCAGCACAAACGAGTTAGAATCTGTATACGAACGCTAGCAGTACTAATCTTGTCGAATCTTGACTAGCAGTAGTAATCAAACCCAACTTTATTCTGCAGCCCAATACCGTGTTAAAACAAATATGGAAGTTATTTAAGAGAATAAAATATAATCCCTAAAAGTTAGGGTTTTCATAACAGATTTCATTCCCACTAATCTTATCCCAGAATAGTTGTGATAACTTCCAAAGCCAACCAACTGTCATTACCACGACACAAAACCTCCATTGTCCATGAACAACAATAAATCACATAAACTCATATCCATAACTCACAGCAGTTACAATATGCATACCTTTATTCCAATGGCTTCCAATAAAATAGTACTAAGCCATAAATCAATACCTGCTTGTTCTGCTGTTGCTGCTCCTTCTGGATAAATGAACACCTAATAACATGCTGTTGAACAATGATCACCAAGACACCTTGTGTCTAAACCTATTGACACATTCATCATATTCAAACTTTATGATACTTGCTACTATGAAACGAACAAATCAACATGTTCTGCTGTTGTTGTTGAAATCAACAACCTGTTGCTTTGTTGATACCAACGAATCCTACTTTTGACCTCATACCAGAAACATAACCACAGTATGCTCGTTACCAGATAATATCCATGTTCCATCACACAAAACCTCATAGCAACCAACATCAAAACGTTATTGATACTTGAAGGTATACTATGAAACACGAACAAATCAACATGTCTGATTGTTTTGTTGGAATCAATCAATCCATAGTTTGCTTTTGTTGATACCAATCGTATTCCTAGATTTTGACCTCATACCTGAAACATAACCCACTAGTATGATCGTTACCAGATAATATCACATGTTCCATCACGCACAAAACCTTCCATAGCTGATCCAACATCCGGGAACATATATAAGAACGAGCAGAAGGAATATTAAGGACCGACTTATACCTTATTGTGTTTGTATATCGGTTCGAACACATATGCCAATTCAAGATCACAACATAGGATGAAATGAAAAACCTTGTATGATCTTGTTATATGTATCAATCTCAACATACACAGCAGCTCAAATTCACAAAACTCCATTAATTTAGGGTTTGGTCTGGAAAACCCTAGTTTCTTGGGATTTCCTTTATTGATTCATATAACGCAGAAAATAACAAACTTAAAAAACCTTTGTAAGAGAAACTAGATCACGAGCCACGAGGCTCTGATACACAATTTGTGAATCTAACTATTAATATGATAGACTCTAAGTCGAGACTGGTTTAAGGTCTCATCTCGGGTTATAAACATCAAAGATTATACAATATTGCAGCAGCTTTAAAATAACTGGATATTAATCTTGCCGATATTATAAAAACGATAGGAAAAATAGATGGTTTAAGCAAGTGTTTTATTATTCATTACGTTTCCTCCTAAGCCCAATTCTAGTTGATAATAGTTCTAGACGGTTACAATGTTAACAGGGATGCATAAGATCCCTTGAGGGCTTAACTTATACTTAAACCCTAGGCATCCACTTAGAGGACATGACGCGCTAGACATCACGCATCACCACAATTTTCTTGTGGGGTTTACAATTCTTTGACACATATAAAACTTTATCTTATGGGGGTCTCTTTATATAGTAGAGTCTATCTAGATTTACAGGAAAAACATAGAACTTTTATATTGTATTAGGAGGAGAGAAACTTATATCTTTTAATTTTTTTTATAATTAACTTCCTGTCTCTTTCTCTTTCGAGAATCATTTCTTTTGGAATCTTTTATCTTTTGTAGAAAATTCCGTTTCCACCAAGTCTTGTAGTAAGAATTATTATAATTGTCATTTTAAGTCCTGTATTATTTCCTTTTCATTCATTGTTTTGCCATTATCTAACATGAACATATTATTTCCCACTACACACTAAGGGTATCAAATCTCCTTGTGAACAAGGAAGTTTAACCTAACTCTAGTTCTTCACTCACAATATATCCGATACTAGCTTTACATATGTCTTACCATCTTGTTATAACTTCGTATCACATATAGTCTAGGGGTTTTACGCAAAACCTCAGGTTTCAGCATTTAGCAGGCGCTGAATATCAGTAGATATGAAACTAAAAATCGGCATCCCGATCGAGAATAGTACGTAGGATTAGTTGATTGTTCAAAGAAAAAAAAGTGCCCTGTTTGTCAATCGTTGGAATTCTTAGAGAGAGACCCAACCTGCATTCACAATTTCAAAGTGCCCTTAACTTTAAAATTAATTCCGTATTCTCTTGTTTGTGTTTTTTTCTGATTTAATTCAATAGTCAAAAGGTTTCCCACTTGACCAGATACTCAGGCTCAATTTAGGATAAGTATTTCAAAAATGTTCGCGGCTTCCACACTCATAAATGTTCCTGGTTTATGTTCCCCTCTAACAGCATTAATCGGCGCCACCTGCTTAATTGGCATCACGTATTTATCTTGCAAAGTGACCTGGTTTTATAACTCAATTAATAGCACCCTAGGACAAGGTCACCTTGGGATGATGAGTCAACACTTATGCCACCAATTTTGGGAAGAGCGGCCATGTATACCAATTCCTATGAGGAGTTACTGCCATAAATCCCTTGCTCACATTCGCCCTCTTATCATCGTTTCTCCAACCTCCTTGCTTGCTTGTCTCTTCCAACGCTTCTCATTTACTCTTTGCTCATTATCCTCTTTGTAACATGTAACACAGCTACTGCGCCTTATCAGTAAGTATCCCCCCTCCCAGACTCTAAGAGAATTGCAACTCTGGGATTGTGGTTTGGTTGGGTCGCTGGGAGCATGCCCCGAATCTCAGAGGAAGTCTAAACCTGCATTTGTTACATTATTGATGCCTGTGTATGAATCAGGAACGTAGTAACTAAATGTTGAGTGGATGGGCCAACTTTGCCCAATTCATGGAAACCGCTCTTGTGAGTAGCTGGCATGGATTGGCGTCCATACCATCTTATTCTGTTTCCAAAACTCAATTTACCAACTATCTCCAGATGTTAATTGCATTAGGACAAAAAACTCCTCATTAGTACGCCTTAAAATCAGTCATGAACATACCTTATTTGCAGCTTTCCGAAAACGCTCCTTTGCTTGAAATTTTGGTGTTCCAACAAAGTGTTAATAATCATTGTTGTCACAAACGAGTCTGGACGCTTAGAAGGGAGAGGAACAAGATTTCATACTTTGTTTCTATAGAACTGATCTAGTTCTTCTTACATGGCATTAATCCATCTTGGGTGCTTCAATGCCTCAGACACCTTTTTAGGTTCTATCTCAGAGAGAAAGTCAGCAAATAGACATTCACTGGCTGAGGCAGCTGTAAGCTTTGCAGCTATGCTTCTTGTAAGCATGCCTTCTCCAGGATCACCTATGATATTAACAAGTTCAATATGTTGGTCTTTTAACCATCTATCATGAGGAACAAGATGAGAACTTGTAGAGGCTTGATTTGAGATGTGAGACTAAGTGACATCAGGGACTAAAGATTCAGGAATGGATCCTAAGACTTCAGTATTGTTCCCTGATGGTATACCAGTGGGTTGAGTGATCATTTGATCATTTTGAACATTTTGTTCATGTGTCCCTTCAGTGTTGATCAGATCAGGAGGACCTTTAGTATCCTCAGAGTGAGGTATTTCAGGCTCATTAGGAGCAATTATTTCAGGGATATGATTTTCTTGGGTAATTTCAGTGAGTGAATATCCATGAGGAATTATGTAGTATGAGATATCGGAATCTACTTGATATTATCTAGATGGATCATCCTCTTGAAATTCATCAGGAGGATATCTAGAGGAATCATAAATTCCTATCTCATCTACTAAGGTATTAGTAAACCTGATAGCTTCCATACTTTCATTAAATGTTACATGATAAGTCTCCTCTATTTGTTTTCTTCTTGTGTTATAGACACTAAAAGCCTTTGAGACAAAAGAATATCCTAAGAAATATCCATCATCAGCTTTAGCATCAAATTTGCCAAGATGATCCTTGTGGTTATGAATAAACACAAGACACCCAAACACATGAAAGTAACTGATATCAGAAATTCTTTCCCTGAATACTTCATAGGAAGTTTTATCATGTCTTTTGAAAATGATAGATCTATTTTGAGTATAGCAGGCTATTCTGACTGCATTAGTCCAGAAGTGCTTGGAAAGTACTGATCCATTCAACATAGTTCTAGCAACCTCAATGAGAGTTTTGTTTTTGGTACGCTCCGAATACGCTATACGTAAATATATATAGTATATAAGGATAATATCAAATAATAGTATAGTAAGTATTTTCCGTCGGGTTTTAGAAATGAACTTTTAACCAAAGTTGTCTTAAAAAACCTCCCAGGGCGTTTTCCCTCGACGAAGTGTGAATTGAGAATCGGATAAGTCCGTGATCGTGCGTTTTGAATGGTTTCAAAGATTTTGATTTGGTTGTCTAAATCCTACTAAAAATAAATGACAAGTAGATAAATGTACGAAAACAAGTAAGCAAGAAATGACAATTAAACACGTAAGCATAAAATGTAAACGGGAATTAAAAACGCGACATTTAAAACCTAAATTATCTAAAATTAAACCTAAAATGATTTTTTTTCTACTATTTCCAATCCTAATTTACTAACTAATAATAAAAAGCTAAGGAAATTCTAAAACGAGGGTACTTAAAGCTTAAAAACGAAGAAAACGAGAACGGGAACGAAATCCCGTTCTTTAAAAAGTGAAATTACAAAATATTAACCCTACGAAAGTAAATTTCAAACCTAAGCTGAAAATATGATAAAAGAAAATTTTAGAAAAAAGAATTTTATTTTTTTGATTATTTTTCTATTTTTTATGATTTTTTAAAGTTTTTAAGAAAAGAAAATGATTAAAAATAGAAAATAAACTCTTTAAATTCTGGAAAAATCACAGAAAGTGTAAAACAGTAAAACTGATTTTATAAAAATGCTAGCTAAAAATAAGCTGAAACAAAAAGCCCTAAAAAGCTAGGATTAAGCTACGGCTTATTTATAAAAAGTAAAACTAAAAAGGGTTTAAAAGAAAACTAGTTTGGAACTTGTTTGAAAAAGTCCCAAGGGCGCGAGTGGTTAGTGTGTGTGCATATGAGACGTGTGTGTGTGAGGCAAGAGGTCACAGGTTCGAACCTGTGGCCTTTTGTTTTTATTTTTATTTTTTAATTTTTTTAAAACTTTTTACAAAAATTAGTGAAACAGCTAAAAAGGAAAAACTTTTGTGAAAACAAACTTTTTTAAACTTAACAAATAAGCTGGAAATTAGCTTTTAAAACAGACAATACACACTTTGCTACTTTTTGGCTTTTTAAACTATTTTAAGAAAACACAAAAGCTAAAATAAGCCAACACATAAGCAAGACAAGCTACCACTAAGTTAAACCTAACCTAATAAGCTAGTTTGATCAAGAAAAAGGGAAAAACAACAAGCTATAAGCAGTAAATTCAAATAAGCACCTTATCTAAAATTTCAAACCAAACAGTCCTTAAAGCCAACTTTGAGCTTAATTTAAGATAAGCAAATGGAACCTTATGAGAATCTAGCTTATACCACCTTATAACTTGTCCAATAAGCTACATAAAACCTTTTTTAAAAAGTATTTTGAACTTCAAATGACCAATGAAAAGGCTAATGGAAAACTGCTTATTGACTTAATGTGTACTAAGTATATTTTTGGTTTTTCAAAAGACAAATTGCTAATTTTAAGCTTAAAAACAGATGACTAGATGAACTTTTAAAAACAAAATAAGCTGAAACAGATTTAAATTGACCTAAAATCTACTTGTATTCTAAAAATTAAGACCTAATTACTATTTTTACCCTCTGAAAATTAATCTTGAAAAAGACCTCTTGTCTATTTTGACTACTGATGCAGTATACCAAATTCTAACCACTACTTGAATCCTACAAGTGCAGACCTAAGGAAACTATTTGAATCATCATTTAAAGACTAAAATAAGAGCAAAAAGAGTAACAAACTCAACTGAAACAAATTTGAGCTTATATTGCTTATATAACTGAAATAAAGCTAACAGATGCTAATTACTACTAATAAATTTTGATTAAAACTAATTAAACCTAAAAGTAACCTTAAATCCTGATCTTATAAACCTAAGTATGAGATTTAAATCTAATTTAAAGAACCAAATTGTCACAAGCAGTACTAACTCAAGTTAGTACTGCTTGAACCAAACACCCCTTTAAACTGCATAATCCCATATTAAGCTTATGAAACTTAGATTTAAAGCACAAAGTTAAAATACCAGATAGTCATAAGCTATAAACAGACCTATTAAGCAAACTTAAGCAAACAATTGAGCTAGAAAATCAAAACTACAAAGTATGCTAATCTTTTTGGTTTTTTAAACTGTTTTTAAACTAACATATGCAGATTTAGATTTAAGCTAATATTTAAACTAAATAAGCACTAAGCAAAAATAATAAGCAAGTTTAAGCTAAAGTTAACAACAATAAGCTACTAACAAACAGTTTAAGCTAAAATGCAGATTTAAACTAAGTTTATAAAAAAAACAGAATAGAAAATAACAAAGGAAAAGAAGATGATACCTCCACCTCAGCTAAACAGAGGTGTATGCTCAAATGAGCTTAAATCAACAAGCTCCAGCTTGTTTAGAACAAGCTGGTGGGGTCCAATAAGCCCTTCCCGGGTTGGCTTATCATCCTTATCCAAAGCTTAGGTAAATTTAGGGGAGGAAATGAGTATAATAAAGCTCAGTTAAGCTTTCAAAAGCTTAACTGAGGATAACAAACTGAAGTAGTAAGAGGAGCTTATGGGAGCTTATGATCAATTAAAACAGAATTGAATTAAGAAATTGCTTGAATTAAATCGTAAAATTGAATGAGACTGAACTTTTATTAAAAATTTAAAAGATTACATTACTTGAAAAGGAAAATTACATGAAAATTTAACTTTAAGCTGAAATTTAAGCTACTCTAAGCTACCTACTCCTACTCCTAAGCTAGTTATTTTTCTAAGTGATCTTCTCTTCAATTTATAGTAATGTGTGGAAGCTTCTCGACTCTGGACGCTCCTCTTTCTTTAATCCTGACCATCCAATTATAACTAACTCTTGATCAAGCCCTTGGATCATGTGCACGTATTTCAACCAATAAGAGGCTTCTAGTAGGGTTATTATCATTAAAGGAGGGTTCATTTGAGTGTATGTGTGCAGGGTAAAAGCGGGGAAGAAGGTGAACAGTAAAACGGGATTTTCCCGCGCCCTTTTTCTTTTATAAGATTGTGTTTGACCCGGGGTAAAGAGGTTTTGACTTTGGGCTCGGGTAATTATAAAGATGGATTGGGCTTGGGTAATTTTTGGGCCACGGTTAAAAATTAAGAGGTCATTTGGTTATTAATGACTTAACGACCGTTAGTCCTTAAGTAATAAAGGACTAACGGTGTTATGATTTTAAGGGCTTTTGTGAAATGGATTTAACATTAAGGGTTATTTGGGTATTTTGAAAGTTTTGTCTTTTTGTGGTTGACCAAGGTTTGACCATTGTTGACTTTTTGTTGACCTTTTGCTAGAAAACTTCCGGCTCTTGTGCACTCTATCCGTTCTCGTGTTCGTTTTTGCCCGGTTTTGGCTCTTTTCTTGTGATATTTGCAATATCCGTCCCTACACATCACAAATGACAAAACAAGCAATATACAAGCATAATTTGCACAATTTGATCATTTTAGGGTCATTTTTAGTATAAAACGGATATGTGATTTCTCACATATCAAAATTCCCCAAACTAAGTGATTGTCGTGTCCTCACGCAATATTATATGCTTTAAAACCAAATACCTCAAAACTTCCCCAAACTAATCCTTTGAAAAGTAGCAAAGTCTTTAGTGGAGAAATTTAAGAAATCATAAGTTTTAAAACACCCCTTTTTCCTATTTTTCAAATATTTTTTTTTTCATTTTTTATATTTTTCTTAATTTACAACTTACAACTTATTCATGTGTGACATAATGTATTGCTGTAATTATTAATTGATTACTTTTAGGATCACGAAACAAAAAGCACAAAAAATGTCCAAATGGATAAATTCATCGTCCCCGACTTTCACCTCTCTAAGCCAAGCTTAAAAACAAGATCATTGCAAAATACAAGTTATATGTAACACTACTCATAAAACTATTGTGTACTTACTTTTTCCTCCCTTATTCTAATTTCCCTCTCGGATTTTATTATTATTATTTGTGACAAATAAATTATGTCCTTATTAAAAAAAGTTAAAACCCAGTTAGAACTATTAATAGCTTGAAATCCTTTCCTAAAGAGACGATATGGTGAGAATAAGGTCCACATTAAGGTTCTAATTTTGCATGATTTAGGGGTTATCCTTTTTATTTCATCCGAAACAACTCAACTACGAGTCCAGAGACGGAGGCTTTATTTAGATAACCCAGAGTTGAAAAATTTGGCTTTATTATTATTATTATTGCAACATTATTAAACCTCGTCTTTAAGAAGCTGCAACATCGATTGTGAGCCGGAAAGAGCAGTAAACAAACATATTTTCGACCTCGGGTAATTTCCTCGACCTTTTAGAAGCTGCAACATCCGTTACCACATCGGTTTTATGAGCCGGCAAGAAGGAAAAAGTGGAGTAAACTTTTATCAGCCCACAGTTTTTTATTATTATTATTATTACCTCCACCCTTTAAACGACTGTCACATCGGTATGCGAGCCGACCATGATCCAAAAGTCTTATTTCGGCTTCGGTTTTATTACAATAATTATTATTAATAATAGCCAACTTTAATACCCATGGTCTTTTAACAACTGCCAACATACGGTAATGCGAGCCGACCAGGTCTATAGGAGTCCTATTTTCTCCACAACACACTAACAAAAACCTTGATTGTACCTTACTTTTACCAGAGGGAATCTCTAAACTCGACGAATGATCTAAACAAAGAATCGCAGAAACCAAAGAAACTTTATTTATCCACTTTATTAAGCTGATGGGACAAAAGCCACAATTTAACACTAACTTATGAAGCCTTAAAGAAATCCCAACTATTCTATGTTTAGCATCAAACTTATAACTCTACTCTATCAGCTCATGTCCTTCACAATTTAAAATTTTTAATAAAGAAACACTTGAATACTTAGCCTAATAATCGAAACTTCGCATATTTAAAATTAATTTATGTGAACTTGCAAAAGTCTTGACTTTTTTTAAGCTAGACTTGCGTTTTATAGCTCCTTGTATAAAAGATTAGCAAAATCAATCTATTTAAAGTTAAGGAGAAAGCTAAGATATAAAACCGGTCGGGTCAAAATTTACTTTTCGTTCTCACCAACGGAAAGCCTACATTCGTGTCAACTATTTTCTATTTTTCAACTTTTTTTATATATATGAACAATTAACTAGATATTAAGACTTAAAAATTTAAATTTTTTGTAGGAAAACGGGGTACGTGTGACAATGGGCAAAGGTTGGTAAGATCATATCGAAGATATACTACCCCATACTAAAATTAAACATTGTCCTCAATGTTTTCTCGTCTAAGGCTTATAACCCCATACTAGAACTCAAAAAGTCGAATGCATAATCCGAGCATGGAGAAAGTACCACAAAAATCTCAAGCCGTTTATCAAGTATGCTAAAAGATAAATGTTAGTCGATAATAATCTAGGATATCAGATTTCCCCAAACTAATGGCAAGAAAAGGCTAGGAAACTCGAGTGGACCGGGACAAAACACCGAACACGAGAGTCTTCAAAATTTTTTGGGTTAATCCTACAAACAATCACAAGCACAAACAACAAGAATCGAAAGAGTACAAGCCTCCTCACATCACATTAGAAATAAGAACGAAGATAGAAGGATAAGCATGGGGTGCCTCCCACGAAGAGCTTTGTTTTTGGTAACCGAGTCACATAGCTTGACTCGATCCTCGCATTAAGTTGTCCATAGGGAAAGCAAATGGAAGAGAAAATCTCAATCGGGCTTTCATTAATGTTTGGATAAACATTAAAGCACATGAAAGTTCCATCCTGATGAGATGCCACCGGCTCTAAGTGGAAATGCCGGGGGTCAAAAATGGTGTCTTCACTCTTGGTGGAGAGAAGTAAAGGAGAATCCACAGGGTAGGTGCGATACGGGAGAAAAGTCCGAATGACAAATGTGAAGGAATCATCATCTTTAATATTCTGAGAAACATCAATCTCACCTCCCCCTGGGTCAAAACATTCGTCTTCATTAAGCTCATCAAAATTGTTTATCACGAGTGCATCGGGCTCAATATCGAAGGTAAAACGCTCATACTCGGGAATCGGATCTTCGTTAAGTAAGTTGTCAAGAAAAATAATATCCTCTTCCGATCAAAATCGCTCTCAATACCCGAAGGTATCGAGTCTTCTGGAATAAGAAATGTATCAACCTCCTCTATAAGAAAGTCACTATCCACAACGGGAATAGGAGAAGAGGAGGGATTTTCGAGCACCAAAGGAATAGAAGGAGTGATTTCACGCTTCGATCTGGATCAAATGAGAAGATTGACATTTAATAATTTCCTCAACAAGAACTAGATTCCTATTTGAACAATATCAATATCAATCTCTCCTTCTTCTTATCAAATCGTCTTCAATCATAATCGTATTCATCAAAATCGTCTCATCAATTCCTGGTAAAACTGGATCATAAAATCGAGTTCACCGACGAACTCGCAAGGGAAGAAATTATAATCTTAGGAGATGTGAATCGAAATATCTCGACTAAGCAAAAGAGTAAATAAGATCCACATTCGGCATCAAATGACACAAGATTGCACTCCACAAATATCTTCAGAAATACGCTTAAAAACTCACATATGGATTGGACAGAGGTTCTCAACACTAGACTTTTCTGTCCCGAAATAGTGTAAATGCTCGTCCCTCATACTTAAGAAGTATCGGGCTCCTCGGTGGGTAAGTTCCTGTGTGATTGCTTAGGGCTTTTCTATAGATAACAGTATACTCATCATCATCATTATAGAAGGTAGGATGATTCTAACTTAGACTATTAATAAATTCAGATAGTTCCTCATTAATATTTTACATATCTTCAAGGAGTTTACCCATCAATTCTTGAATATCTTCTTGTTGATATTGCTTGTCCGTAAAAGCATGCTTAATTTCGAAAAATCTCTCCCAAGCTATCAATAAAACCTTTGGTATTTCTCCAAAAGGTATACGACTAAACTTCCTTAAGAAGGTTTGAATGGCTTTCATTAAGTCTTCTCTAGCTTGCAACACTTCTTCACTCGTTTCTTGAGGAGAATGATGAATGACGGGATACTGCGGGGGTTGAAATTGGTCAAAACTGGAAGAATTAGAATTAGATAAATTCTGGTTCATCGGTTGACACGGAAAAGTCGCGCGAGGACCCTCGCAGTTCTCACAACAAAGATATTGTTGTGGAAAACTTGGTGAAGTTGGTGGAAAATTATTATCGAAATTTTGATCGAAACACGGATTCTAATTGTAAACAAACGGAACTTGAGGCGAACAATCGTAATCATAATGAGCATTTTTGTTTTCCACATAACTCACAAATATTTCGTCTGCGACAGGGGTTGTGGAGATATGTCGAAAAATTTTGAAGTTCAAGTGAAAGAATTCGATTTGGATTAAATCGAATATTTTCCATCTCTTGAAGCACATAATGAACAAAATCCTCCCTTTAAAAAACGGCCTTCTCAACCACCACAACAAGTAGACGGGCTTTCCATCACAAAATTGCATTAAACAAGTTCCAAAGTAGAAAGATTACACCACACTGCGGACAAGTACATAGATAACAATAAAAGCCATCACATGGTTGTCCACACCCCGTACACTCACGTTGGTTAAATGACGTCATAAGAAAAGAAATTAAACCGATAAGAGGTGTAACGAGAATATTTTCTGGTTTTTTTTTAAATAATATATGAGAAAAGAAATTAAAATAAGAATGAAAAATATTTTTGGTAACCGAAAATTAAACGTGCACGGTAGCTCTCTAAAAATACGTACAAGAAAGCAGAGGAGTTGGTAAGCGCGAGGACGCTATTTTAAATAAACTTACCTTTTAGGTATAATTGAGCAAACCCGCCTTAAAACTCCCCTTATAAGTACGTAATCTAAAGGTGAGCTCGTAACAACGATTAACAAACGTTAATTTTAATATAAAAATAAAGAAAAAGAAGTGTAAAATATTCACTAAAACGGAAAATATCTTCACGAGTAAGGATCTTCCAAAACACTAATCTTCGAAAAAAAGGAGAAAAATGACTTGAAGATAATAGAAACAAGCAAAAAATCAATTTAGGTGGGCGATAACACATAAGTCGTAACACCACTTCCCCAGGGCAACACGCCAAAAATATGGGGATAAAAACGTCGCCGAATATGCATACTGTAAAATTATATATATATATAGTAAATAAGGATTAGAGCAAAAAATAGTATAGTAAGTATTTCTTTTGTCGGGTTTAAGAAACATAACTTTTAACCCCAAAGTTTGTCATCAAAAAAACCTCCCCGGTCGTTTCTCCCCTCGACGAAGCATGAATTTGAAAATTGGTTAAGTTTCGTGAATCGCGCGTTTTGAATGTTTTAAAAATTTTGATTTGGGTTTTCTAATACTACTAAATTAAATGACAAGTGATAAATGTCACGAAAACAAGGTAAAACAAAGAAATGAAAATTAAACCTTAAGCATTAAAACGTAAACAGGAATTAAAGATAACACTACAGTTAAAACCTAAATTAAACCTAAAAATGATTTTTTAAACTTTTCCTAATCCTAATTACTAACTTGTAAGAAAAAGCTAAAGAAATCCTAAACCGAGGGTGCGTAAAGTTAAAAGAAGAAAACGAGAACGGGGATCAAATCCCGTTCTTTAAAAAAATGATTTCTTAACATTTTCCCCCAAGCGAAATAAATTTAAAAACCAAAGAGTAAGGCCTAAAGAAGAAGAAGAGAAAATCTAAGGCCTCTAAAAATTAAAAGAAAATTTTATAAGAGAAAGGAAATTAATTTTTTTTTGATTATTTTTCTATTTTATATGATTTTTTAAGTTTTTACAATAAAAAAAAAAAATAATGTACGAAAATATAAAACTTTGAAAAAAAATCTAAGAAAATTACCAAAAATGGCTATGATCAAAAGAATTCAGGAAAAAATAAAAGTTTTGCAAAAAGCTAAAATGAATAAGCTCTAAATAAGCAGATAAGCACTCAAATTACTAATTGAAAAATGAAGTCAAAAGCGTGTTATATATATTTTGAGACCAAATGAAAACGTAAAAGACCCAAGGGCGAGATGGTTGTGTGTGTGTGTGTGTTGAGACGTTTAAAAGGTTAAGGAGGGTAGAGGTCCAGGGTTCGAACTTTGCTCACCCTGGATTTACCGTCTTCCCTTTTTATTTTTTTTGCAAAAACTTTAAAAAAGGAAAATTGTTAAGCCGCTTAAAATAAGCTAAACTTTTGTAAAACAATTCTTTAAAACTTCCAAATAAGCTATGAAATTTAGCTTATAATAACAACAAAAGAACTACCTCTTATTTTTAAAAACTTTAATTAAAACTCAAATGCAACGGAAAATAAGCATGGAATAGCTAAAACAGAATCAAATTAAGCTACACTAACAACTATTACTAACCTAATGAACAAGCAAGAACAAGAATTAAGCAAAAAATAAATATAGCCATAACTGAAACATATAAATAAGCTTTTGGTAAAAAATTGTATACCAAAACAACAAACAACAACTTTTTGGAGCTATATTTTTAGTCATGAAAACCACACCCTTATGGTAAAAAGAGCTAAACACCTTAAAACTCATCTTCTCAAACTACTTATAACAACAACAAAAGCAGTTTGAAATCTAAATGAACTAAGAATTTGCTAATTGAAAAAAGACAGTAAACTCAGTGCATGCTGAGTGTTACTTTTTATTTTAAAAAGACAAAAATACTGATTTAAAGCTTAAAAACAGATAGACAAATAAGCTATTTTCAACAAATTAAGCTCAAACTAATGAAATATGTCCTAAAAACTACTTATGCTCTAAATTCCAGATGCTAATAACTATCCTAACTAGCTTAAATTCTAACTTGAAAAAGGGCTTTTAACATTTATGCTCTGGTGCAGTTTGCAATTTTTGAAGAATAACTCAAAATAAAAGAAACAATGCTTAAAGACTTGCTCAACACTTTTAGAAATAACTAAACAAGAACTATTGAAGCAATAAACACAGCTAGAACTAATTTGAGCTTAAAATGCATAGAACCTTAGACTTATTATCACAGATGCTAAAAATTACTTAAAAAGTTTGTTAAAACTGATTAATCCTAACAATAACTTTAAATCCTATTATCATAAACCTCAATATGTAGTTGAAAGTAAATTTCAAGGTTCAAAATTACTAGTGGAAAGTACTAATTCCTAGTTATACTGCCAATAGCCAAACACCCCTTTAGATTCTTAGAACCCATATTAACCTTATGACATGAGATTTTAAAGCACAAAAAACAATGACCAGATTGTTTATAAGCTTCTAAAAAAAGACGCGTAATGATCAGAATATAGAGCAAACAAATAAGCAAAAGTAATAAGCAAACAACTATGCCAAATATTTTTTGGTATTTTTAACTGTCTTATAACTAAAACTTGCAAACTGAATTTTAATCTAACAAATGATTAAAACTAACATTAAACAACTATAATAAGCATGATTAAGCAGATCTAAACTATATTAAGCAAACAATAAATAGGTTTAAACTAAACAGAACAAATTAACTAGAAAATTAAAATGACAGCAAGATGTTAAGAAAAGGAAAAGAGAATAGTACCTCCACCTCAGCTAAACAGAGGTGAATGCTCAATTGAGCTTAATTCTAACAAGCTAGTATAATCTGAGAAAAAGCCCCTATAACCCTTCCTGAATTGGCTTATCTTCCAAATGGGCTTATTCAATGAACTTTGAGATTGTGTAAATGGAAACCTTATTCACTTTAAGCATCCAGCTAAGCTTAAGTGAGTAAGCAGTAGCTTATAAGTAGAAGAGCTTATGAGCTTATTTAAATGAATTTAGAAAATTTGATTGAACCAAAATGATAGTAATGTAAAAAAACAAATTTAATAAGACAGAATTGAAAGAAATGAATTTTAATTATAAATACTAGAAAAATTACATGACTTAAAAAGGAAATTACAATATTGAAAACATAATAAGCTGGAAAAATAAGCAATAAGCTATACTAAGCTACACCTACTCCTACTCCTAGTTGCCTTCTACTGAATGAGTTACTTGTCTATTTATAGTGATGTGAGAACGTTCTGGGTCTTCATACGCTCCTCTATCTTTAATCACATCCTCCAATCATAACTAACATTCAATCCTTATTCCAAATCTTAGCCCTTGTCATGTAACACGTATCTTCCACCAATAGGAATGCCTCGGATCCGCCAGTCATGTCATGAAAAGTGTCAGATGTGGCCGGGTTCCTTCTAGAAGCTCTGTTGTGTGTGGGTTTGGGGTGGATTCACCATGTGTTTAATGAAAGTGAAAAAGAGGTGGAGGGAAAGAGGATAAACAGTAAAATGTTTATATCTTTTTAGGGCGTTGACTCGATTTTGACTTGGGTCTTTTAAGTATTTGGGCTCGTTGGTATATATATAAAAGGTTTGGGCCGGTAAATGGGTAAGGCAGGTTAATTGGGTTTTTTAGAATTGTTAATTTATGAAAAAAATTATCACTGCCCGTTAGTCTTTTAATATAAAAGACTAACGGTGTTATTCATTTAGGGACTATTTTGGTGAATAATGTTTTAACCATTAAGTGGCTCATGTGTAATTTTCAAATGTTTTATCAATCTGTGGTATTGACCAAGGTTTGACCATGGTTGACTTTTGGTTAACCAAAGCTTGATAATTTCCCGGCTCTTGTGTACTCTTTCCGTTCCCATGTTCGTGTTTGTCCGATTTATGGCCATTTTTTTTTTTCTTAAGTGAATTTTTGCAATATCCGTACCTACACATCATAAATGACAAAACAAGCAATATACAAGCATAATTTGCACAATTTGATCATTTAAAAAGACCATTTTTTGGAATAACATAAGGATATGGTGATTTCTCACATATCAGGGAGCAAAAAGCCACAATTAACATCTATAGACTCTAAAGAGATCCAACTACTCAACGCTTAGCATCTAACTTATATTTAACTCTATCATTTTTTGTTTCTTGCAAAATTATAAAGGATTTGCAAACGCTTAAGTATAAAAGCTAAGGGAAAAGCTAGAGAGTCATAACTTGGTCAAGTCAAAATTCTCACTAGTTCTAGCGGGCCTCACTTATTTCCACATATCTATCAATAACAAGTTTTTTTTAGTCCTAAAAATTAAGCATAAGCAAAGGTCCAAAACGGGTTAACGAGGGGCATAACAGGGCACAGTATGACAATTTCTTAGAAATCCCCCACACATAGAATTGGAAACATTGGCCTTAATGTTCAAAAATGTCAGGATTTACCCCCACACTTAGGAAAGAAAAAGGCAAATGCAAAAAATTCAAAGTGTGAAAGGGGAATAAAGTCGGATAATATATATATTATATTATATATATATATATATTATATATAAATATATGTATTAGTATATCTATGATTAGGATAAGGATTCCAGGATATAAACATGAAGATGAAAGATAGACCGCGTGATTAGGAGAATTGAAAACAATGCACTAAGGTCTTCAGATCAAAGGAGTCCTCAAAAGCCCAAAAAAAAAAACCCGAAAAGAGAAAAAAAAAGAAAAAAAACCATGAAACACAACAAGTATAAAAAGCACACCTCGCACACTATGCTAAAAGATACACCACTCATCAAAATAAAAATAAAAAATAAATAAAATAAAATAATAGATAGATAACACGGGTTGTCTCCCGAGAAGATCTTTTTTTTTTGTTCGAGTCTCTAGCCTTTAACTACTAACGGTTATTTCAATTTGTAGGTCCATGTTCTAATCCATCACCCTATTAGAGGTGAAGGAGGGTAATAGCAATACACCACCTCCTAGGTGTAAGTATGCAGCAGGACAGAGTGATGACATATGATGAAAACCAAAAGAAGGGGTCTCCATCACCCTCGTCTTCTCACCCGACTGTGTCAGGGAGAAGAAAGGATCAAATCTCTCCACTTCCCTTAAGAAAATCTGCTTAGGATCGAGAAGTGGTGTGACTAGTAAGGAAGACTCATCAATAACCGGAGTCGACTCAAGGAGGTCCAGACTACTAATGTCCTCAAACTCCTCATCAAAAAGCAGATTATCATAACATAAGGTATAATCATCATTAAAGTCGAAGAGAGAGTTTGAGTAAAGACCATTCATAATATCTAGATTTTGGTATCATCACCTAAAGGCTCATCAGACATTCCTTTGTCAAACTTAAAATTTTGAGTAAATAATAAAAAGAAACTTAACCAAATGCCTAGTCAAGCCAACTACATCCTCGTTTTTCGATCAAAAGTCGACTACATATATCCTAAAGGCAAATTGATATAAAACTTCTTCCCAAAACATCAGTGGAGGGCATAAGTTAGTATCAGGCATATCACAATCACTCTAATCATTATCAATTTACCTCAACTCCCTGGGATTGGGACATAAAGTCATCAACACTAGACTTTATGAATTCGTCAGTTTCCCTTGCAGGAATAGTGCTAATAAACTCATCCCCTATTAAAATGGTGCCTGCAGGTTCCATGGTAGCTAAGAACGATATGGATGGTGTGTATGCAGGAGGTGTGACAGGAGCAGTATAATGATCACTTAAACATTGCTCTTTGTCATAAGTCACCTCCGTGTAATCGTCACTCCCCTCAGGTTCATTTAGAACAACAGGGGAATTAGCCTTTAGCTCTAAGAAATTCCTCCTAAATAAGAATTATTTTCCCCTTGCTAAAAGCATAAAATGACTATGAGAATCTAAATCCTAAGGGGGCGACTGATTAATTATGGTTACTAGTAGAGTTGTGTCAAAATAAGGAAAGTCATAATAGGTACCCTAAGGATTAGGCTCATAGACAAGCTGGTTCCTGGTTTGACAATCTGAGCTATAATGGGGACCTCCATAGACCTCACAACAGTCGTATTGTTGTTGCTAATATGAAGAATAAAATGGAGGTTTGTCATCACTAAAGTTTTGATTGTAACAAGGACCCTGATCATAGATAGGCATGTTCCATGCTTGGTAATCATTACTATAATGTGGACCTCCACAGAACTCACAACAGTTAAATGCTGCTAGGCAGACTCGTAGAATAGAATAGAGGTTGATAAAAACTTAAAGTCTTGATTTGTAACAAGGACCCCCTGATCAAAGACGGGTGTGTTCCCGTTGCAATCAAGCCCGGTGAGGGATTCCTCCACAATACTCACACGAGTATGTCTCCATCCGATGTTGAGGGGGCTGGTTAAAGAAATTAGGACAATTTCCACCATTATGAGTGTAACATTTGCCCTTTTTGTGTTTTGAATATTCCATTTATAGTCGTTTGACTATTTTGACATTTACAGTTTTATTCAGATTTGTTACCGTGTTGACGTGTGATTTTTATGAGATATGTGATGATTTGAGTTTATGTTGATTAATAATCCCTTTTGAAGGTATTATTATGTTACGTGTATTCCTTCCGGGTGGTTTGACCCGTGAATTTTGAAAAGCCCGAAAAACGGGTCCGACACGTCCGTTAATGTCCAAATGAGTTTTGAGAAGGGTGTAAAGTGAAAAGATGGTCAGGACAATAACTCTAGGTTATGGAAAATTATTTTAAAGTGATAGAAAATGCTAATTAACGTTGGGTAATAATTTTACGGTTGTGTTTTACGAGATTAAGTGATCTCGAATACGAAAAGAAAGGCACGTGACACTCTAGGAACCCTTGAACCGTAGTCATATAGCAAAAGAAGGAACAACATGGCTTTTTAGGCATATTGTTCCCAAATGTACAGCAAATATGCTTCACTAAGATCATTTCCTCATCATTTTTCATTTAAAAAAAAAACACATTACACTTGTGTGTGTGTGTATCCGGCCGAACACAAAACAAACAAGAAACACATAAATTTTTAAAGATTCATCAAGAAAACATGAAGACATAAATATTTGAGGTTGATTCTAGTGTTTTGTATTGCATTTAAACAACGTTTGGGTTGTTCCGGTACGAGGTCAAAATCTACAAATTATGAAAGCGAATTTCTTGTAATTTTCAAATTAAATTTCGTTTGTCCTTTTGGGTTTATTTTGATGCATAAATGTTAGTGTTACAAATAGACACATTGTGAAAATCATTTTCGAAAACAAACGGGTGATTTAAGGGTTTTGGGTTTCGTGAATAATAAAAAGGAAAAAGGAATTTTGTAGTTTTTGATGTTTGTGGTCGTGATGGTTGAATAATAAATGTTCCTAATAGCTTAATTTGATAATACTTGTATAGCTAGTTTGCGGGCGATATTTTTAAGCATTTATTGTCTTATTTTGAGCTTATGCACACGCAAGGTTGGTAATCACAAGGGAAGTATTTTTTGATTATTTTGTGTTATAGCCGTATGTTTGTGGACTATTTTTAAGGCTTTTGGAGTAAACCCAATACGATACTAGCTTATTACTTTATCGTTAAAGCTTAATATACGTATTTTGGAGTTTTATGGACCTCACGACCGCAATAAGGCCCATTTGAGCCGTGGCTTAATGGGGGGGCATATAATGGACCGGATTATTTCTACGTATAAGAATATACTTATATATGTAAATGGACTTTGGTTTTAGACTTGAATCGTATTTTGGACTTATAAATGTTCTAATGGACCCTTGTTGGGCCTTAAGGTCCAATAAGCGATATTTAGTAGTAATGAGAATTTTGACGGACTTTTGAAAGTGGAAATGTATTTACGAAGTATAATTGAACGATAATTTTATAGAAACGTGTTGGTAAGCGTTAACGATGGAGATTTGGAATTTTGTCAAAAATTGTCGAATTTGTTGAAAATGATTGAAAAATAAGTGTTGAAACCTTAGAAAATGTTTGTATTAAATGTACGAGTCATGTCAAAATATCGTAAAAAGTTTATACTTAGAAATTTTCTGAAAAATATGATTTTTGATTTTTAAATAATAAAATAATATTTAATTATTTTATTTATTTAATAAATTCTCTAAAGGACGAAAGTGAGAACACAAATTGTTGGGAGAAAAGTGATCTCAAATGAGTGTTTTCGAAATGTTTTGAATTGATCTGTGTGAACATGTGGTTATGTTTTTTCGGACAAGTTAAAGTGCTTTATGACTCTATGAGAATATTATTTGATGCATGAATATTTGGATCGGAATGGGTACGACCTACCTAAGTGGTTTGAGATTATTAATCGAATGGGTACGCCTACCACAGTATTTGTGTGAATATTATAGCGGTATGGTACGCCTACCCAGGTTTGTGGTAGTGTCCTGTGCCCTAATTTAACGCTCCACGAGCTTTGTAGGCCCTTAGGATGGTAAGGTGACATATGGTTTATTGGTTACGGTGATGCTAGAGTTGTTTGCATATATTCACTAGTCATATAGCAATATTGTCCACAGTTGAAGTATTGGCACAATTTGGTTCAAGTAAACATACGAGCACACCAACATTATTGTTGACGTTTTGAGTATCATTTTTCAGGTGAAGTGAAAGAGGAATAATGGTGATTGATAGCATAACATAAGAAGTATCCCGAGTGGAATTTCGTTTAAAGTCTTGCTTGCTTGTTATTTTGATTCTAGTTTTGGATGTTATGGAATAAGTTTGGATTTTTGTCCCCTGTGAGGGCATTAGAATAATTGCAAAGATATTGTGGATTTAGTGCAAATGGGACATTACATAGTTTTGTTAAGTATTATGGTCTTTCATAGCACTTGGGATTTTATTACAATGAAAGATTTTCTCGTATTTTGAATGCTTGTGTTATGATTGATCATTATGATGCATCTCCCAAAGTTTCTGCCTTTATCGGGGTGTGACAGATTGGTAATCAGAGCCAAGGTTATAGAGAACTAGGTGGATTGGCCTAGACTTAACCTAAGATCCGTCATTTAGTTGCGTATAGGATCTATGTGCGTGGTGTTCCGCTTTTGTATGCCTTTGTGTGTTCATGGTTTGTGCAATATTTTATGTCCAGTCATTGAAATGAGAGGGCTCAATATTGAATATGAATGGGAAAGGATGTGAATATAAGTACAGTGGCCAACGTAATTATAAACTTATCACAACACACTCAGACTTGTGTATTATAGTTTTACACCAAATCGATGTTGACAACCCGAAGGGTGGTGTTATGTATATATCAGGTATAATATAGTAGGGTATTTATATATATATATATATATAATATATATATAATATATATATATATATATATATAATATATATATAAGTCTTTTTTTATATATTAGATCTTTTTTTTTAGTCCCACTTACCTAATGTTTCCCATGTTTCTCCACTCCACGTATAGATAATGCCTCCAAGGATGAGGACCCAAAGTGCTAGCCGGCCTACTATTGAATCACTAGGAGGGGGAACAGGTGAACGGGTTGGTAATGGTGGAAGGGGTAGAAGACCTAGGGAAGGTTTAATGATGGAGCGTGTTGATAGAATTTGAATGGTCATATGGAAATAACCAGGTTTTAGAACTAAAGAGGTGTAGAGGGAGTCAAAGGGAATTAGAGATGACCAATAAGGGGGGCACCCGACCATCTCCAATGGACATCTGCCGCAACAATTGCAGAACCTCTTACCCCGGCCTTGTTGGTCTTGTTAGTAAACGAGGAAATGTTGGAAATCAAAATGGTAATGTGGTTAATGATAAAATTTAGGAGAACATTAGGAATGTTTTGGCGAATGGCAACCAGGTAGGTTGTTCATATAAGGAGTTCTTAGCTTGTAACCCTAAGGATTATGATGGTAAGGGAGGTGTTGTAGTTCTTACTCGTTGGATTAAGAAAATAGAGTCTGTGCATGATATGAGTGGTTGTAGTATTGACCAAAAAGTAAAATACACTGCTGGTTCATTTGTGGGGTAAAGCTTTAACAAGTGTGGAACTCTCCGATCCCACGCTAGAGCCAGGAAATTGCAGTTATTATGTTGTTTTAGTATGTCATGGAATGATTTAAGATTTATGATGATACAATAGTTTTGTCCTAGTCAAGATATCAAAAGTTGGAATTAAGTAACAATTCTTTGCAATAACTATACAAAATGGGTTAATATCGTGGGATAAATGATGCTATAAAATAGACGTTATTTGATGTCATCAGTAACTCCAAATAGTAGGATGATTGAAAGGTATGTGTATGGCCTTTCTCCACATATTCGTAGGATGGTGGCAGCAACGAAGCCAAAGACTATACAGAAGACCGTGTAGATTTCTAGTGCACTTACCGATGAGGCTGTGAGAAATGGATCAATTAACAAGGTCAAGAAAAAAGGGAATGTGGTGGAACCTAGCAAGGATAAGAATGGTAGGGATGATAATAAGAGGACTAGGACTGGGAATGATTTTACTACTACTGTAAACCTTGTAGGAAGAGAGAATACGGGTACTTGGCCTAAGTGTACCACCTACAACTCCTACCATACACCCGGAGGGCCGTGTCGCATATGCTTCAACTGTAACCGCCCAGGTCATTTGGCAAGGGATTATAGAGGTGTGCCGAGGAATATGAATCCTATCAATGCTAGAAACCCAACTGTTAAAGCATGTTATGGGTGTTGTAGTACCGACCATGTCAGGCCAGCTTGTCTTAGGTGGAATAGGGCATAAGGACCGGGAAAAATCGTCCAAATCAAGTTGCTGATAATAACAGGGGTCAGGGTCGTAGAAACCAAGGGAACCAGGCTAGGGGTAGGGCATTCATGTTGGGAGTAGAGGAAGCTCGCCAGGATCCAAACATTATGACGGGTTCGTTTACTTTGAACAATCATTTTGCCACTACCATATTTGACTCTGTGCTGACTATAGTTTTGTTTCCACTACTTTCATACCTTTGTTAGGCTTAGAACCCAGCAATTTAGGTTTCAGATATGAGATTGAGATAGCTAGCGGGAAGCTAGTAGATATTGATAAGGTTATTAAGGGTTGCAAACTAGAAATCGAGGGTCATGTTTTTGACATCGACTTGATACCTTTTGGGCATGGGAGTTTTGATGTGATTATAGGTATGGACTGGTTGTCCAATTATAAGGGTAAAATAATTTTCCATGAGAAGGTGGTGAGGATACCACTACCGGATGGCAAGGTGCTTAGAGTTGTAAGAGAGAGACCAGAAGAGAAAGCGAGATTTTTGATAGGTGTTAAGAAACAAGAAGAGATTATTGTAGATAGAGATTTTCCTGAGGTATTCCCAGATGATCTATCTGGATTACCGCCTATTCAGGAAATTAAGTTTCGGATTGAGTTAATCCCTGGAGCAACGCCGGTAGCCAAGTCTCCTTATCGATTGACACCTTCTGAATTAGAGAAGTTGTCGAGATAACTCATAGAACTCCAAGATAAAGGTTTCATTCGACCAAGTTCGTCGCCTTAGGGAGCGCCGGTGTTGTTTGTTAAGAAAAAGGATGGTTCTTTTAGGATGTGCATTGATTATAGAGAATCGAACAAGTTGATTGTTAAGAATTGTTATCCACTTCCTAGAATTGATGATCTATTTGATCAACTGCAAGGGTCACAGTTTTTCTTGAAGATAAATCTTATGTCTGGACACCATCAGCTGAGAGTGCATGAGGATGAC
>BQNB010036727.1:8926-49923 GCA_026074375.1 Tanacetum coccineum | reverse complement strand
AAGAGAAGTCTTCTTTTATCCTTATAATTTTCCGTCTATGATTCTTCAGAAAATTATTTGGATTTCACGTGGTGGCTTAATGTTGTTGTTTTTTGTAAATCAATCGGACTTGGGTTTTCATAAATTTGACACTCAATCAACGACTACCGCTCTTTAACTAGAACACGGGTCATTGATTGAGGGGGAGAGTGGTTTTTCAAATTCATGACATCTAACAGGCATTTTTCAACACAAAAGGTGTGGTAACTAACGGGATTATAGATTAAGGGGGAGTTAAACTAGAAGTTGACTCAAAATGGTTCAAATATGTCAATTGAATGTTCGTTTAGGATCTTATTTGCTATGTGCTAACTGTATCCTAGGCTTAATAAATGTGAAGGACCAATTGTGTCATTTCCCCAAAGTTAATCAATCCATTAGTTGCTATGTGTCCCTAAATGTTAAAGAAATATGAAAAGTGAGGGACCATTTGTGTAATTTACATTACATAATTAGAAATAAGAAGGAGAGGGACCAAGTATGTCAAAAGATGAAAGATAAAACCTAGGTATAAATAGTAGTGTTGCATTTTGACTTGGTCAAAATCCAAAAATCCAGTCAACCTGTTTCAACTATTCTCTCTCAACCTCTTCATTGCGTTTTGATTAAGCTGTAAATTTAAAGTGTAACCCTCGTGTGATAACCTCATCAAGTAACTGGTTAGTGTTTGGTTTTGTGTTTTAATTACTGGATTTACATTTTCGTATGTGTTAGATGCGTTGTTAATGCCTGAATTGATTCCCCGCCTCCTCCATTAGTGTTCTTATGATTTTCGAGTAGTGGTTGCCCTTTCAGGATAATTGATACTCGTTAGTAATTAGGTTCTTGATTGCATTCATGTTGCGAGTTGATAATTAAAGCTTGACTGCGTTTTTGAGTTTACGTTCTTGTTGCGTTTTAGGGTTTAGGGCTAAATTCATGTTGCGTTTTGTGGCTTAATTCATGTTGCGTTTTGAGAATTAGTTCTTAGTTGCGTTTTCGTGGTTAAATTCATGTTGCGTTTTGATAAATATTTCTTGATTGCGTTTTGATATAAAAGTGGTTATGGTTGCGTTTTCAGATAGAATTCATGTTGCGTTTTGGACTCTTACTCTAGATTGCGTTTTGATTATATGATACAAAACAGGTTCAAAACGCAACTCGTTGCGTTTTGATTTGAAGAAATTTTTAATATTAAAATATTGAACCCCTTATTTCGAAATTTTCTAAAATGATTGCGTTTTGACTTGTTTTGAATATTATAATCATTGCGTGTTGATGGTTGCGTTTTGATGATGGCTGCGTTTTGAGTGTTGCGTTTTGACTTAGTTGCGTTTTGATTTTTGACTTAGTTGCGTTTTGATTTTTGACTTAGTTGCGTTTTGATTTTTGACTTAGTTGCGTTTTGATTATGACTGCGTTTTGACTCATTGCGTTTTGAGTATGTATTATTCAAATATCATTGCGTTTTGGTCTTGAAGTTGTTGAAGATTGTTGTTTGATTAGAGTGTCTTATCCATTGCCTGTATCCTACATGGTTTGTTAATTGCCATTGAATCTTGTGGTTAATTCGGTGTATCTTGTCCTCTCTTTGATGAGTTAACATCCGTTAACTCAAGAGTTGACCAATCTCACTGATTAACACTATAACATGATCTAAGAGTCCTTTATCTTGGATCTTGTGCATAAGTGCTTAACTTCCGAGCATCTGCTCTCATTTAACAATTCCTTTCTGCATGGTCGCTTTTCTGTGATTGTAACTGTGCAGATACAATGGCTGATGCTGAACATGCACCCACAATGGCACCACCCGTCCGTACAGATGAACAGATCTTACCACGCATTCGCTGGGTGCCAATTGGGAAAAGCAACTGCTATCTGAATGAAGAAAAATCTCAACCCAGCCCAATTTTCAAGATTGCTGTGGACATTCTCAAGCAAACAAATTTCTTCAGAGCTTTTACAGCGTCATCAACAATACCGGCTATCTATATTCAACAATTCTGGGATACTATCTGTTTTGACAGTAAAGCTGGGAGTTATAAGTGTCAACTGGACGAGCAATGGTTTGATCTCACTCAAGACACACTCAGAGACGCTCTTCAGATCACACCAGTCGATAAAAACCGGGCTTTTTCTCCTCCTCCGACTCCTGATACGCTGATCAAGTTTGTCAATGAGTTGGGTTATCCAAGAGAAGTCATAAACTTGTCAAATGTCACCACTAACGACATGTTCCAACCATGGAGGGCACTCACAACAATCATCAATCTGTGCCTTACGGGAAAGACTTCAGGATTTGAAAGACCAAGAGCCCCAGTGCTACAGATCCTCTGGGGTGTTGTTAATCGAGCTCACATTGATTATGCTGAAAGGATGTGGGAAGAATTTACTCAGTCTATCCACAATTTCACAGAAGACAAGAGGAATCTGGCACAGCAAGCTCAAGGAAAGAAGAAAGCGACTATCATTCTGATCCCAAGTATCCGGTTCACTAAGTTGATAATATTTCACTTGCAACGGCTACACAACTTCCACCCAAGACCTGAGTCCCCACTCCATCTGCCTACTGAGGAACCTGTACTAGGTAATCTCAAGTTCAGCGCTAAGGGGACCAAACGGGAAGTCTTCGGGATGACTATACCGAATGAACTCATCAATGACGTCATTCGAGGAGCTAATTATTATGAAGCTTATCTGAATAAAGTTACAAGTCATCAACGATACCTCCCGAGTGAAGAAATGAGTGATCCTGATTCTCCAGCACCTAAGCCAGCAAAGCTAACTATACAAACCAAACCAAAACCAACCAAGTAATCAAAACCTACCGAACCCAAAAGTGCATCTAAGAAGCCTAAACCAGCACCGACCAAACCTCAGAAGAAGAAGTGCAAGCCGGTGTCAGAGACGTCGGATGCCCCACCACTTGCCAAACGAGCTAAGGCAAGGAAAGTGGTAAAGAAGAGAAATGCTAAAAGTTCTAAGCAGTTGGTGGATGAGTTTATTGATGAAGGGGTTCTGGCTGCTGAACCCAGACTTGAAGACATGGAGGAAGAGATTCTGGAAAAGGTTTTGCAAGAGAGCTTAACAGATGCATACCTAACTCAAAGGGGTCCTCTCCCTCCTGTGGTATTTAGGGAAACTGACACTGGGAATTTTCAACCACTACCAGAGGTGCCAGGAAAGGGGAAAGAGAAAGTAGGTGAGGAACAAGAGCCCAAGTTCTCCTCAACCTTCAGACTCTAAAGAAGAAGAGCCCGGCTGAACAATACATATTTCAGAGACGTTCTCACGTTCCAACTGAAACAGCAGGTCGTGAAGACTCCACTTCCTTATATGCAGAGCTTGGATTATATGGCAGTGATACGGAGTCTGATGAAGAAATGCCTTCAGTGGTTAGAAGTGGGGCTCAAGACGAAGGCCAGGCTGGACCAGACCCTGGTACACTAGATGAAGGCCAGGCTGGACCAAACCCTGATGATGTTGCTGAATCCCAACCGTTACCAACTCCTAGTGTTCTCGCTGGACCAAACCTTGAACACTCGGATGTTGAGATCACTGATCCTTCCAGTCAACCACAACCTGAGCATATGGATGAAGGGTTCACAGCCGCGGCATACCCTGATGTGCAGGAGAATCTGAAGCTAACGGTTGATGAACAAGTGATACCAGAAGAACCTGTCAGCTCTACAGGGACATTGTCTTCTCTACAACATCTCGCCAAGGACTTTAGCTTTGGTGATCAATTCTTGAATGACAAACCGTCTGAGGCTGACGATGAGAAGACAACGGCAGACACCGAAGCTGAATCAATGGTGTCTGTCACTATTCAGCAAGACATCTCTGTCATCCCTCCTATGACGTCACCGGTGATCGGTCCCATGCCTAGACCCGATTCTCCCAATATTCATTGGCCATTGCCAACCACCACAACCACAACTGCAACAACAACAACAACTCTTCCACTACCACCTCAACCACAACAAGGTCCGTCAGATCCCATCATCATCAAGCGTATGGGTGAACTTGAAGAGTTTATTGCAAATCTAGTGGAAGAAAATCAAGCTCTGGAAACACGTCTAGACAAGCAGGGGGCAGGATCAATAAGTTGGAAACTATGGACCTAACCAAAATGATCAGAGAGCAGACGGTGGAGTTTATTAATTCACAGGATATTGACCGAAAGATTAATGAAACAGTTAAGGAGGTGGTTATCTCATCAGTAAAGCATGCAATGAGAGCTCCTCTTCGTGCTCGCTTCAAGGATCTCCCTACGTCTGACATGAAGGAAATTCTGCTCCAACGCATGTTGGAGGAGAACTATGACAAGGGACATGCTAACCACCGAGTAGCATATGAAGCACTGCAGGACTCCATCCGTCGTGATGAAAGTGAGGACTTTGATGTAGATAAGGCTCAGGAGGAAACTAAGAAGAAAAGTAAGCAAGATTCTCCAAATACTCCGCCTGGGTCTCCACCTTCACCACCACCTCCTCCTCCACCACCGTCAGGCGCATCAGGGGCTTCTGGCACAACCGGAGCCTCCGATTCTGCCCAAGCTCCTCCTCCACCACCTCCGTCCTCATCCACTCATCAGGGAGGTCAGTCAACAAGCACCGCAGCCCCAAGTTCCTCAAAGACAGCTGCTTCAGCTGAATACTCTGCTTGGACAACGACTGACACCCGGATCAAGCCCTCAATCACAACGATTCCTGATGATCTTTATATGGATGATGAAACCACTGCAGATGAACAAGCATTTCTAGTGGTGATGAGGTAGGATGTGATCATATTCCTACAGTCAACTTGAGGCAGAGCTGGTGGAAATCTCTCACTGAAGACAAACCAGCCACTCTAGAACCTGCTTGGACTATTCCATCATCTGATCTGACTATGCCAACAAACAACTAGGCCTCTGCTCTGAAGTCGACATATGCACCTCCACAGGAGAACTCTCTACTTGCTCAAACCGGGGATATGGCGACATTTATGGATTGGTACTGCAAACGATAAGGAATCACTCACCTGACACTTCAAGAACTGGAAGGCCCTGCATTCGAAATCATTAAAGTGTTTCATCCTGACGTGATTCATCTCCAATTCCAAATGGAAGTGTGCCATAAACTTCTCACCGATCAAGTAGATGATACAATCCTCAGGTACAACGTCAGTAAGCCACTTCCACTGGGTGGTGAACCCGGCCATGTAACCATTCAACCGGACTTCTTCTTCAACAAAGACCTGGAGTTTTTACGATATGGTCGCAAGGTTGGCAGACCGGCCTTGTCAATCTCCAAGATGAAAGCGACATATTATCCTGATGTCGGCTTGGAGCAACTCGTGCCTGATCAGTTCTGGATTGAAGAGGAATGCAAGTATCACATCGCAGCTATGTATGGTATCTCTCACTGGTGGTTTCAAAGACAGCGATTCTACATTGACCGATTCTCATCTGAAGGAGACCGCCGAGCAGTAAGGACTCATATGCGTATCTTAAGTGTCGTCCGAATTGAAGTCTTTTCAATGTACGGGTATAACTACATGAAGAAGATAGTCCTTCGTCGAGCTGATCTCAAAGAATACGTCATAGCAGAAAGAGACTTCAAGTACATGTATCCTAGTGACTTTGAACATCTGTACTTGTTAAATCTTCAAGGTCACTTGAACCACCTATCACCCGAAAACAAAAAGATTCTAACTACCGCTGTCAACCTATAGACCAGAAACTTGGTTATCAGACAACGTGTAGAAGACTTCCAGCTGGGAATTGAGAGTTACCAGATGCATCTAAACCTCACCAAACCTCGATGGGAGGCCACTGGATTTGAGTTCAAGCATGATTTCACCATCATAGACACTCCAAGGGCAGTCATTTTTAGAGATAGATACGGGGTTTAGATGATCATGAGGTTCAATGAAATACACAAGTTTAGTGATGGCACTCTGCAACAGATTGATGAAGCATTGGACTATCGAGTCAAGGAATTCCGGATCAACAGGACTAATCCAGGGATGAACGCCAGATTTTGGACAAATAAAATGTTGACCAGAAGGCAAGACTTTCATGTTCGCTATCCAAAAAATGACTAAAGACAAGACGTATCTTTCGGAATCTAGAGAGCTTTGTTGGTGGACGGATTCGAGAAGGCAACTACCGGTTACTGCAGAGAACCGAATGAGGGGTAGTCTATTTTATACGTTGTTGTAATATGTACATTATTATGTAGTGACTAAAACTGTAACTTAGACTTGTATATTAAGTGACTATATGTTTCACATTCGGATTATATAAACCTGACACACTTTCTCCTAAATTTTCCTAACTTAAATCAATTGAGACCAAAAAATCTCAACGGATTTAAAATTTTTGCTCAGGGAAAAATGTGATTTAATTAAGAAAAAATCTATATAAAATGTATTCTTCTAAACTCAGTGTAGGCTCCCCCATATGTGCTTAAACTTTTCGATATCCGATGCACATATTAAGGGGGAGCGGATGGTATATGATGGCAAAGAGAACAGTACCAAAAGACCGACCCTGTATTTACTTTATCGGAGTGATAAGGATGGTATGGTTAGGTACATGTTCCCATGATCCCGCCAGAGCCGGAGGGATCTACCCAGGGACAATCCACTAGTTAGTGTAGAAGTCCTTAGGTATGATTACAAAAGGAGTAATGTGAGAATAAGGGAATAGTGCGGACTGAGATAGAGCTTGTACTAGAATAAACCCAACAAGGTACGAGTAATGAAGTCTCGGTAAGCACTGAAGGGGTTAAAGAATGAAAAAGAAATGTTAAGATAAAGGGTGAAAAGAAAGCAGCCCTCCTTAAACATTAGGCAGAAACCAGGTCAATACATATGCTGTCAGAATCACATGGTTGATTGCTGACATTGAAGATAAGTATCATGGACCCCAGTGTACGCTCACAAACCCTCCCTAGCCACTCAAGATCCCTCAAAGGACTCTTGTTTAATTTCTCACGGAGATCAATACATTTCTATCATCTCTCTCACTCCGAGTTAGATGATATTGAAAAGGTGGCAGTCTGCTCTAGCCTCCGACTACTAAAAACCAAAAATGCACTATTGAGTCTAGACCTGAGAACATCCACAAATCTCTTAGGGATACTTTTATCCATATTGTGCCTTGTTTCTCATTCATACTGTGAACCAACAATGTAAATATTTTAAGATCCTTCGCAATACCTCGTGGTATTTCCAAGAAATCTGAGTGATACGTAAGTATTTCGAATGAAGATGGAAATCTCTAGAGCCAAAATCTAACAATCTCTTTGGTAGGTGAGCATGTGAGATCCACATATGGAGTAAACTGTGTGACAAATGGAAAGCAACGATGGTGCAATTCTTGTGATCAAACTTGTTCCAGGATGTGAATTGACGAACCATTTTGGAAAACCTCTCGATGTGTCAACAACCTGATTTCTATCACATCAATTGTGAACTTATTTCAAAACAAATGAGTTTCTAATGAAATTTGATTTTATTGCTTATCAAACACTCTCGATGTGTCACAAAATACTTTCTCAAACGACACGTCGATTGATTTTCAAATCAAGAGTTTCTCTTATCGGTAAGTAATAGTAACTACCCTCTTCACTCTTATCTGTGGTTTTGTGGTGTTTTTTTTTTTTTGTCGTGCGTCTGCTTTGAGACGTTCCATACAGAGAACAGGCAAGTATGTAGATTTTGATGTTACGCATCAGTTGATCTTATACATAACTGTGGAAATCCTTACAAGGAGATTCCTTTATAAGATGAAATCAACCTGATCCCAAAGGTCCGGTCCCTCACGGATACCGAAGGTTTAATCCAACCATACACGGGCGAATGACAAAGCCATATTCGCCCACAAGATTTATTGCTAACAGTTTAATTGCAGGATCAAGCAAGAAGGATGATGGAGACACTCGTTCCATGGGAGTCAATATCACCACCCAATGCCACCACTTGATATTTCCAAGTAAAGACATCATGACAACTGAATGACCTACAACACAGCTTCCGCATCTCTGAGAAGTCATGATCAAGAAAAGTGTGAGCATGCGGGTCCGAAGGTCATAACATCACATGAAGGCAACACTTTACAACAAGGATGATTAAGAGATTTACTGTGGCTAATGATCTCAAAGAAAGCTCGAAGATCACACAAGTCTAAGGAACAAAGTTCAAGGATTACTACATAGTATACAATGATCTCAAAGAATGAAGAATCAAAGACTACGAGCTACTGACAGAAGGTCAAAGGAAACTAGAATGCTATTATCAAATTGTATTTTATGAGGACCTGCCCTTAGGGGGAGATTGTTAGATTAATGAAAAAGACTCGGTTCACCCCCGTTATTGTTTAGTATAGCAAAGCCGAGTTAGAAAGTAAGCGTATGAAAAGTAGTATTGTGGCCGGGCCTTAGCCCACATGTAAGCCCATACCAAGCCATGAGCTTACAAACACATGTAATAATAAACCCCTTTCAGCCAAGAAGGGGTTGGTTGTTCATTTTATGTTAACACTTGATCTTGCACTTTCTTTCTCTAGAAATATTACTTTCTCTCTCTAAGATTAAGTAGCCAACCCATCATCTATTGCTTGTGTTATGATATCATGTATACTACAATCTGGATGATATACGCAGCAACTGGTTTACCCTCCTCTTATTTGCAAGCATGGAAAGTTTGGATTAGGTCAAACCTCTCCACTCCAGCTTGTTTTTCAAACATAGCTTTAAGCTCTTTTATCATGTCATATGGTGAGGAGTTTTTATACTGTCTGCAAAGCTCAGGAGTCATACTACCGAGTATAAGACAAGTAACCTCATTATATGCATCATAAATTGCATTCCATTCTAACAGCACATTTGCTTCAGAATTAGCAGCAGGAGCCACGGGTAATGGTTGTTCAATGACATACATTTTCTTTTCAACTCTCAAGACTAACTTAAGTTGACGAAACCAGTCATTGAAATTATTTCTAGAATTTTTTTCTCTTTCAAACATCAACCTGAAAGCCGAATGGTTTATGTTTTGAACAGGTAGTGCCATCTACAAAACATAGTTAAAGTTCAAGAATTAGTATTTTCGATAAAACTTCTTGAAGAAAATTAACTACCCATGTTTAATAAACAATTAATTTTCTAAAGACTAGGATCCTACTTGACGTACCACCACCACATCAGTTGATCTGCTAGTGATGGTGTACTCAAAAGGTAATTGACGATCAATAATTGCCACCGGTGCAATTCCTAGAACATTATGGGACTTACTTTATTACAATAATATTCTAGTAAGCATGTTTATCCCATCTATGCCACGATCTAAGGTCTCACCTATAAACCGATTAAGTCGTCCAATCAAAAACTGTGATTATGTAACACTAACGTCTCACGAAAAAGTGTATAATCACCTTGGGATTACGATCTACATACGTCTCACGCATAGTAAAAAGCATCTACAAGGTTTATTACGATTGGATGGCAATAACTTTATTGTAACAGGTAATAAATATTTGTCGTGACAAATATGTACGAAGAAGCATGCATACATCTTCGTATCATAAATTTTAATAAAAAACTTTACTCAATTTAGTTATTTTATTATGGTATCACATATTTTCTATACATCTAATGTATAAATAGTGTTACCTTTTTAAAATTGACGATTCAACGTGTTTTCAAATATAAAGATTAATGAATGGTGAAAAACGTGTATACTGTAGTGACATGCCATGGTTCACGGTAACTCCAATCGAACGCACAAAGAAGCGGAGAATCAGGTCAGCGCGAAGCATATTAAAAACCTGAACTCTTTAGGAATGTTGACCACTCCGCCTTAAACTTCTCTTATAGTTTATTCTAGTGGATGAGCCGTACTTCCCATGAGTCCATAGCATCCAGTTTTAACCAATCAAATAAAACTTTAATTTGAAAACACATTATGAACTATAAATAGTCCATAATAAATCTGATTTCATAATAATTATCTTTGTTTAAATTTATTTTCAAAAAACCCTTTTTTAATTTTTCTCACAAGTCAAAACCTTAAAATAAAAACAATATAAACACAAAACTAATTCACATAACAATTATTCAAAATAACAACCCTTAACAATTAAGTCATGCAAATATCAATATATGATCCTAATTATCTAATAATTAAAACATGCACATATTCATATAAGGCTCCTTCGTCCTATAAACTCCGGCCACATCCATCGACATAATCGATTGCGTAAGCCTTATACAAATATACACCACATAGCACATAAAATTTTAAAACCACTTTTAGGCCCCATTAAGACATGCCAAGGTCTTCCCTAGCTTTTAAAGTCGTGGATCGATAACCACATAAATTTAATGTCTATGTTTTAGGTCTTGATCATCATATTTGCATAATAATTTTAACAATTAACAAGATTAATATCATATATCGCCTCCACGATAAATTGCATGTATTTATCATGGATGCCAAATTAACAATTAATCTAACATAAAACCGGATCAATTAACAATTTAAACACATCAAGTTTTATTCATAAAATTGCATACAACCTAGAAATCGTCTAATCAATTTTAATAACCAATAAAAAATTGGATCTTGATGCATAAAGATCGAATCTTGATGCATAAAACGCCCAAAGGGCTTAAAAAATTAATCAAGAACCCTAATTTGTTTGTCCAATTTTATTCTTGTAATTACAAATTCATATACGATGGCTCGTGATGCCACTGTTGGGATTTTAGATCTAATTTAACAATTAAAACATATCACGAGTACGCAGCGGAAAGATCAAACACGTATAGAACTTATAATTAACAAGGGATTAAAGATATGTACCTTTTAGCAAGAAACGTTAGACTGCTTTTAGCAATAAACGTTACACCGTCTTCAATATTCGTGTGTGTATAATACCACGCGAAACCACCAAGGATCAAAAGAATAATCCCTATAAGTCAACACACACAATACGTTCTTAGCAAACAACGTGTATGCTGGTACTAGTAGTGTTTAAACCAAACGATCACTTCGTCTTTAAATCAATTAACACACAAAATACCTTCTTGAGATTAAATCGCAAAACAAAAACCCTAAAGGGTTGTTTGTTTGATCGCATGACAAGAAAAAAAGAAAATCGAAAACCCTATGTGGGTTTGGATGCGGTCGAACACCAAGAGAGAAAAAAGAGAGATTTAGGGATTTTAGGGATTGAAGTTATCATCCTCAAAAACACCCAAGACCTCCTTTTATAGCCCTTACAAATTGGTGAGCAAGCAAGCTGGTATGTGTTTAATTACACATTCCTTTGACCACTAAATCCGGGCTTAAATGACTAAAAACGTACCAAAAATACATTGTATTTGTATGTTTTGCATTTGTATTGTGCATGTAATGGATATCCAAGAAAAGGACAAAAATCAAAGCCAAAACGACAAAACCGAGCACGGGAACAGAAAGAGTACCCAAGAGCCAGGAGTTTAATAGCAAAAAGGTCAAATGGTCAACCTAAGTCAACCCTTGGTCAACCCACAAAACAACAAAACCCTCAAAATTTCAAGAAAACCCTTATTGTTAAATCCATTTGCACAAAAAGTCCAAAAACAATAACACCGTTAGTCCTTTATCACTTAAGGACTAACGGTCGTTAAATATCTTATATTAAACCTTAGGAGAATTGCATATATATCCCTGCAAAAGCTCAAAATTGCATATATATCCAACGTAAATTCATAATTGCATATATATCCTTTCAAAAGCCCAAAAATTACATATATATCCAACTTAAACAACTAATTGCATATATATCCTTAATAAACTTTTGTAATTGCATATATATCCTTTCTTAACTTTTATAATTGCATATATATCATTTATAAACCTTTAATATGTCTTATATATCAAAATAATTATTTAAAATAATTATGAACTCTAGCTTATGATATTTATAATTTTATAAATAACAAAAGTAACATTTGTTTCAAGGTGCATTCCGGGTTCAACATGAACTTGATAATCAAATAATAATACATTAAAACGATTATTTTAAATTCATAAAAAATCAACTTATATTATATATAATACGAATGTATGAAATAAACTATTTAATATATATCATGATTGTTTTATATGTATAAAAAATAAAGTATTTTTATAATATTTTTACAATGAAAGTGTATATTACTACTAAAAACATTTTTATAATTATAAATGTAATTTTAAAAAAACATTTTTTATAATTATAATTATCATGTATTTTAGAGTTGTAAATTTATATTAAATAGTTATTTATATACATATAACATATTTTAGGTTTAAGAATGATATATAAGCAATTTTAAGTTTAAATTGGATATATATGCAATTTTTAAGCTTTTGGAAGGATATATATGCAATAAAAAGTTTGAGTTGAATATATATGCAATTTTAAGCTTTTGCAAGGATATATATATGCAATTCTCCCTTAAACGTTTCACCACTTAACTGAGCCCAAATAACATCCCCTGGCCCAATCCTTTTAATACACGAGCCCAGGTCAACTCATTTAAACCCTAAGTCAAACACCAAACGTATAAGAGAAAAAAATGGCGCGAGATGGGTATTACTATTCTCCATCTCCCCCAATTCACATCTGAGTCAAAATTAAAGGGTAATTCCACTCCCTTTCATCCGTTCAACGTGGCAATAAAGATTCCAAATACCAAGTTCCATATCATCAAATGAAACGTCATCAAAGGCTCTTATTGGTCAAGACTCTGACAAAGAATGACACGCGGGGCTAAAAACAAGCCAAAAGAAGCACAAGGCCTCTGACACAAGGAATGCCATGCTGGCAATCCGTGTGCTCACAATCTCATCCAAGGGTCACAATTAAGTATCCAATGATTGAAAGGATTCAAGGGCAGAGATCAAATCAGAGGGGAGTGTCTTTGAGGACCTAGAAGCATCCATCTCCTCCTATAAATACAAGCCTTGCTCACTCACATCAGTATCTAGTTGGTAGTAGTTTTTAGTAGTTGTTAATGTAGCTTTTAATTCAGCTTATGTAATTTTCATTTTAATGTAATTTCAATTCTGTTTTTAGTCTATGTAATTTCAATTTCAAGTATTGTACTCAGCTTTTTTTATCAATGAAATCTTAGTTTAATTTGCAAAATCTGTTTTCACTATTTTTGCTCTTATATTTCAAAAGCTCTTATAAACTGTTTCATAAGCTCATACTACTCTTAAGCTACTAAAAGCTCATCAAATACTTGAATTCTAAATGGAATTGGATGGCTGCTTATAGAATTCAAGTAGGTATTAGTGCTTGTGGGTCAAGATTTAGGATTAGACTAGGCATTGGAATTAAGCTTAAGCTATAAGCTTAAGCTATAAGCTATAAGCTTAAGCTATAAGCTTAAGCTATAAGCTTAAGCTGTTTGGATAAGCTCTATTAAGAGCACTCACCTCTGTTTAGCTGAGGTATAAGGTACCATCTTCTTTTCCTTTGTTATTTCTTATTTGTCTTTTCATAATCATAGTTATAAACTACATACTTAGCTTAATCTGTTTGTAGTAGCTTATTTTTGTTAAATCTAGCTTATCTCTGCTTATTTTAGTTGTTATATGTTAGTTATATCATTTGTTAGCATAATTCATAGTTGCTTATCATTTTTCTATAAATCTGTCATAAAATCCAAAAATATTAGCATAATATAGTAGCTTATAATTCTGGCTTATTTGATTGCTTAAATATGTTCATTAGGTTGGTTAAAAGCTTTTTGATATCTGGTATTTGAATTTTGTCCATTGATTCTTAGTTTTATAAGCTGAAATATGGATTTGAAAAATTTAAGGGAGTGTTTGGGTCAAGCAGTACTAACTCAAGTTAGTACTGCTTGAGTCCTTTTGGTCTTTTGGATTCACTTCACATCTCATATGCAAGTTTATAAGATTAAGATTTTATTGTTTTAAAGGTTCAAAACAAGTTTTCATAAGATTGCTAGTTGTTTATATAAATCTGTCAGCATAAGTTCAAATTCTAGTTCATTTTAAGCTCAAGTAGGATTTAGCTGAGTTAGTTTCTCATTTCACACTTAGTTTGTTGTCTTAAATGTGTAGAAAACAAGTTTTTAGTCTGCCTCTATTGGACTCAAGTTTTGTCCACTTTGCTTGCAAACTGCATCAGCAGCAAAAAGAGCAAAGTAGCATTTTTCAATCTTAGAAATCAGAGGGTAAATCAATTTTATTAGGTCTTGATTTTATATGCAAGTAAAAGATTGTAGGTTCAAATTATATAGGTTAGGACTTAATTTTGATTAGAAAGCTTGTTTGAATATCTATTTTTAGCCTGCAATTCAGTAATTTGTCATTTTAATAAAAACTTCAAAATCCAAAAGAAAATTGTGTAATCAGTAGCAAGTAGCTTTTTCATTTAAACTTTTCATAGCTTATTTAGATTTCAAATTCATTTCTTTTTATAGTTTTAGATAGTTCTTTGAATAAGCATTAAGTAGGTATATGGTATAAGTCCACAAGGTTCTATTAGCTTATTAAAAATTAAGCTTAAAGTTGCCCTTAAGGCCTGTTTGGTATGTGGTTTTTACCAAAATGCTTATTTGAGAATTTTTAGCTTATTGCCATAAGTTTTTGTTAAGTTTCTTCTTAACTAGCATATTAGGTAATAATAAGTTGTTTGTACTTATTCGGTCCAGGATTCAGCATATAGTCATTGTCCTAGAAAAAACCAAAAACATCTAAAACAACATAAGTAGCTTTTTCATTGTGATTTTTTAATGCTTAATTGAATTTCAAAATGTTCTTTGTTTGTTGTTTCAAGTAGCTTATAGGCTAGGCTTTAAGGTAGCCTAAGCTAATTTTTTATAAGGTTCCTCTAGCTTATTAAAAATAAGCTCAAAAGGTACTATTCTGTCTGTTTGATTATCAGTTTTAGACTTAAGTGCTTTTCAAATGTCTCAGCTATTTGCTTGTTCCCTTTTGCTTATTTCGTGCTAAAAAGCTTAATAGGTTAGGATTTATGTAGTAGTTTAGTATATCTATTTCAGCCTATTAAGCTTTGAGATAGTTTGTTAAGAAAAAGATTAAATTGCATATATCTCCCAAAAGTTTGGTCAAATTGTCATGTTTCTTCCGAAACATTATGAAAGTACAAGGATCATCCCTGTGGGAAGACCTTGGTGCAAGTATGGACGATACTTGCACCAAAGGTTTCCCAAATGTTTCCCACAGGGCGATACGCTTGCACCAAACGTTTTCCCCTACCGGACATCCTTGCACTTTCAAAACGTCTGGGACGAAACATGCAATTTGACCAAACTTTAAGGACGATTTATGCAATTTACTCTAAGAAAAATAGCTATAAGTCCTTTTTAGGGTATCTGTAAAAAAGAAAAGCTATTTTCTAGCTTATTCATTAGTTTTTAGGAAAAGTTTCTTTTACTAATTGTGCTTCTTTACATATGTTTTATAACTTTGTTTTTGTAAGTTTTGAAAATAAAAAAAATAGCAAAAAGCAAGAGGCAGGATTCAAACCTGTGTCCTTTTGCTTTACACACACAAGTCCCACAAACACACACACTGTCCATCGCGCCCTTGGGTCTTTTTCAAACAAGTCTCCCACTAATTTTCTTTTATACACATTTAGTTTTCCTTTTCATTTTAAAAAGCCGTAACTTATTTCTTAGAATTTAGGGCTTATTGTTTCAGCTTATTTTTAGTTATAATTTTTATAAAATCAGTCTCATGATTTTACACTTTTGGTAATTTTTCTAGATTTTTAGAAGTTCATTTACTATTTTTAATCATTTTTCTTTGTTAAAAACTTTAAAAAATCAAAAAAAATAGAAAAATAATCAAAAAAATAATTTTATTTTTTTTAAAATTTTCTTTTATCATATTCTAGGATTAGGTTTCAAATTTACTTTCGTAGGGTTAATATTTTGAAAGTTCATTTTTTGTAAGAACAGGATTTCGTTCCCGTTCTCGTTTTCCTTGTTTTTAAGCTTTAAACACCCTCGTTTTAGTATTTCCTTAGCTTTTACTTATTATCTAGTTAATTAGGATTAGGAAAAGTTTAGAAAATCATTTAGGGTTTAATTTTAGTGTACTTGCTTATTTGTCGCGATTTATTAAATTCCCGTTAACGTTTTTAGTTAAAATTTGTTTTCCCTTAATTGTTTTTAAGTGTTTGCATTAACGACCCGGGAATCATACTTCCGGATTACTACATTGAGAGATTTTTTTGATTCTTATCCTTGTTATATATTTATATATTTATTATTTTTATTATATTAAGGGTTGAATCTTAAACAATCAATTTTTGGCGCCGTTGCCGGGGAGGATTGCTTACGATTGTTGAGCCGTTTGCTTATTTTCTTCCGAGTGAAGTTATTTTGCTTATTTTCTTATAAAAAAATACAAAAAGATTTTTCTTTTATTAGTATATACATAATAAAAAAAAAATCAAAAATCAAAAATTTAAAAACATTGTCCATAAAAAAGAAATAAAATTCACCATAAATATAATACTTTCAATTGAAGTATTATCATTAATAAGTTCCCGAACCAAAGATCAAAAACTTACCTTTTTGGCTCCCTCGCGAGGTACGTTCACCTTCGAAAACTTAAACAAACTATAAGAGAAGGGTATAAGGCGGTTGTCCTAAGGAACAAAGACCCTAAAGGAGAAAGGTTTTTAATGGCTTCGCGCTTTCCTACTTCTCCGCTTCTTTGTGCGTTTTCTCTTTGAAGAGTCACCGAGAAGCGAGTTGATTATTAGGTTTAAGTGTCTTATCTCATTGTCCGTTATTAAAATATATTGTGAATACATTGTTGAAAAAACCAAAAAACCAAAAAACCAAAAAAAAAAAAAAATTAGTATAAATTTTCTTTTTACATTTTAGTGCATGCGCACTCGTTCTCAATCTCGTAATTCTAAACCATCAACACCAACAAGCAACCCGACTTTTGTTTAACCATTTAACTTGTGGAACCAATTAAAATCAAGCTCCTCCGTAGTTAGATGGACTATAATCGTACTAGGCTCAATTACTCAAGCACCCACCGTGGTACGAGGAATGCCCTCGTTGTGCCCCGAGATCACCGCGGAAAACTTTGAGCTTAAGCACGGTTTGCTTACCCTCGTTCAAAACAAACAATTTTTTGGACATGACAAAGAAGACCCTCATGCTCATATTCGTTATTTCAACAAGATCACTTCTACGATGAAGTTCACGAACGTCCCGAGTACGTCGGTTAAGCTTATGCTTTTCCCATTTTCTCTCGAGGGTGCCGCCCGATTTGGCTTGAAAAAGAACACCCTCTCGAATTCTCAACTATGGGATGATCTTCGTTTTCGAAATTCATCAACAAATTTTTCCTCCTTTCTAAAAACAACAAATCTCAAAAGAAATCACGATAATTCAACAACGATTTGATGAAACTTTTTACGAGGCATGGGACCGATTCAACGATCTTCTTTGGGCATGCCCACATCATGGATTTTTGGAATTACATCAACTCGATACTTTCTATAATGCTTTGAACTCTAATGATCAAGATTCGTTGAATTCCGCCGCGGGTGGTAACTTTTTGGATAAAATGCCTCGGGATTGCCTAAGAATCATTGAGAGCAAATCCAAAGTTCGTAATTCACGTAACAAACCGGTTGTTGCCAAAGTGAGTTCGAGCTCTTCTACCCCCGGTATTTCTCCCGATGTTGCCGAACTTAAAGATATGGTGAAAGCTTTACTTCTCGATAAGAAATCCCAAGCTCCCGCTCCCGTGAAAGCGGTCGAGGAAAGTTGTGTTACTTGCGGTGGTGCTCATTCTTACCGAAATTGTCCCGCCACCGATGGCAACGTTTATCGTGACAATATTCAAGAGTACGTCTCTCAAGCCGCCGCAGCTAATTTCAATCAAGGAAATACCGGTTACCGAGCCCCGATTGCTAATCAAATTCGACCTCCCGGTTTTCCTCCCGTTCAACAAAACCAAGGAAATAACCAAAACCGTTACAACCAAAACCGGGGGAATAATTACAACCAAAGCCAAATTTATCGACCTCCGATTAATCAACCCCCGGTTCACCAAGCTCCGGCTCCGCAAACACAAGGTGTGTCGAAGGATGATTTTCAAAACTACATCAAAGCTAATGATGCAGTGATGAGAAATATGCAAAATCAAAATCAAAACTTGCAAAATCAAATGACCAATTTAACGGACATGCTTTCCAAATTCGTGAATTCCAATACCGCTTCTACTTCAGGTTCAGGGACACTCCCTAGTAATACCATTACTAACCCGAAGGTAGATTTGAAGGGTATTACCACCCGAAGCGGTGTTGCTTATCAAGGACCCACATGCCTACTATCTTCTTCTCTCTTCCTAAAGTGGATGGAACATGATGACCGATGTGACAAAGGACACGGTTCCACCTCAAAAAACGGAAGTACCAAAGACGTCCAACCTCTGGTTGTCCAAGTTCAACCCCAAGCACCAAATTCTGAGCCCGTTTTTGCTCCCGTTAGTGCTCGATGCTAACTTGAAACCGTCGATTTCTGTATCCTTCGAGACGTAATGATGAAAGGCGCCGTGAAAAAGCTAACGACCAAATTGAGAAATTCTACGAAATCTTTAAAGATTTGAGTTTCGAAATTAGCCTCGCGGATGCTTTAATTCTCATGCCTAAATTTGCTTCGACACTTAAGAGTTTGATTGGAAACAAAGAAAAATTAAGTGAAATGGCTAGAACTCCGTTGAATGAGCATTGCTCGGCGGTTCTCCTCAAAAAGTTACCCGAAAAACTTGGAGACCCCGACAAATTTCTCATACCGTGTGATTTTCCCGGAATGGATGAGTGCTTAGCCTTGGCCGATCTTGGCGCTAGCATAAATCTCATGCCATTATCCGTGTGGAAAAAGCTTTCTCTTCCGGAGCTCACTCCTACTTGTATGACTCTTGAACTTGCAGACCGTTCGATTACCCAACCGATCGGTATCGCCGAAGATGTCGACGTAAAAGTAGGAAAGTTCCAATTCCCGGCCGACTTTGTAGTCGTAGACTTTGATGCCGATCCCCGAGTACCCCTAATTCTCGGGAGATCCTTCTTAAAAATCAGACGTGCTTTAATTGATGTGTACGAAGGAGAATTAACTCTTTGTGTTGGAAAAGAAGCCATAACATTCAATCTTGATCAAACTTCGAGATACTCCTCTAATTATGATGATAATTTGGTTAACCGAATCGACGTCATTGAAATGGCTTGTGAGGAGTATTCTCAAGAAGTTCTCGGTTTCTCCGATGTGATCGCAAGTGGCAATCCCACTCCTTATTATGACCCCGATCGTTTTTTCTACTCTTCTCCGACTCTCTACTCCCTTTCGGGGATGGTGATTTGCTTCTCATGAATCGATGCTTTCCTCGCTACTTGAAGATGATCCGAACTTTCACCGAAAGGTTGATGCTCTCCCTCTATTAAAACCCGGAGGGGGATAATTCCTTCTTCTTGAATATTTCTCACCGATGATCATCATTACCCCCTCCCACTAAGGAAATTATGTGCTAGAAATTTTGAAAAGAACCAAAGTTTTGAAGCTAAAAACTAATAAATCTTCATTGATGACTCCCGAAGTGCCGAACTCAAGGACTTACTCCTCAACTCGAATACGCATTTTTAGGAAGTTGGACGACATTTACACCGTCTAATAGCTAAAGATTGAGTGTAGACGGAAAAAGCCTCACTCATAAAGTTTTGAAGTCACACAGGCGAGCCATCGCTTGGAAACTCTCCGACATCAAGGGTATTAGCCCGGAATTTTGTACTTACAAGATTCTTATGGAAGAGGACTACAAACCAACGGTCCAACACCAAAGATGGGTAAATCCAAAAATCCACGATGTCATCAAAAAGGAGGTTGAAAAACTTCTTGACGCCGGATTAATTTACCCGATCTCGGATAGTCCTTGGGCAAGCCCCGTGCATTGTGTACCTAAAAAAGGTTGCTTTACCGTTGTTGAAAATGAGTTGATCCCGACTCGACTGGTTATGGGATGGCATGTATGCATTAACTAACGAAAGTTAAATGAAGCCACCCGTAAAGACCATTTTCCACTACAGTTTATGGATCAAACGCTCAAGAGATTAGCGGGAAACGAGTACTATTGTTTTCTCGATGGTTTCTCGGGTTACTTTCAAATTTCCATCGACCCTCATGATCAAGAAAAGACAACATTCACGTGTCCTTAAGGAATGTTTGCCTACCGTCGCATGCCTTTTGGCTTATGCAATGCACCGGGCACGTTTCAAAGATGTATGATGGCTATCTTTCATGGTATGATCGAAAAAACGATAGAAGTCTTCATGGACGACTTTTCAGTCTTTGGGAATTCATTTGGAAATTGCCTCTCTTGTGTAGACAAGATGCTTCAAAGGTGTGAATACACCAATCTTTGTCTGAATTGGGAAAAGAGTCATTTTATGGTTAAGGAAGGTATTGTCCTTGGCCATAAGATTTCTAAAAATGGGATTGAGGTTGATAAATCCAAAGTCGATGTGATTGCTAAGTTACATCATCCCACCACCGTAAAGGGTGTTGGGAGTTTTCTCGGTCATGCCGGTTTCTACCGACGGTTCATTAAGGATTTTTCCAAAATTTCCTGATCGATGACTCATCTTCTTGAGAAGAATACTCCGTTCATCTTCTCTAATGAATGTATTCAAGCTTTTGAAATGTTAAAGAAAAAACTTACCGAAGCTCCAATCTTGATTGCCCCCGACTGGGACTTACCTTTTGAGCTTATGTACGATGCAAGCGACTTTGCCATAGGTGCTCGACCTAAAGGAGGATCATGAAAAACACTTTAGGCCTATACACTATGCTATTAAAACAATGAACGAGGCGAATCGCATTACACCACGACGGAAAAAGAAATGATAGCCGTGTGTATCCTTAAAAAAATCTGGTCTTACCTCACCTAAACAAAAGCATTGTGTATACGGATCACTCCGCCCTAAAATATCTATTTGCTAAAAAAGATTCCAAGGCGAGATTGCTCCAGTGGGTTCTCCTCCTTCAAGAGTTTAAATTCAAAGTAATTGACACAAAAGGAGCCGAGAATCTCGCGGCCGATCATCTTTCCCGATTAGAAAATCCTTATGAAAATGTGCTCGACCCAAAGGAGATAAATGAAACGTTTCCTCTCGAGACACTTAATATGGTGACTTTTCGTGGTGACTCAAGTACCCCGTGGTTTGCCAATTATGCAAATTACCACGCGGGGAATTTCATTGTTAAAGGGATGTCGTCCCAACAAAAGAACAAGTTTTTCAAGGATGTTAAACACTACTTTTGGGACGACCCCTATTTGTTCAAAATATGTGCGGATCAAGTGATCCGGCGGTGTGTTGCGGGCCAAGAAGCTATTGACATCCTCATAGCTTGCCATAGTAGACCCACCGGGGGACATTACGGTGCCAACTACACCGCCAAGAAAGTTTTTGACTCAGGATTTTATTGGCCAACTATTTACCGAGATGCCCATGACTTGGTCACCCGATGTGACACTTGTCAACGTCAAGGAAAAATTTCGCAACGTGATGAAATGCCTTAAAAATTCCACAAGTTTTGCGAAAATCTTTGACGTGTGGGCATCATGTTCGATGGGGTCGTTCCTTCTTCACGAGGGGAACAAATATATACACGTTGAGGATGACTACTTGTCAAATGGGTTGAAGCTAAAGTCGCTCCCACCAACGACGCCCGATTTGTTTGTAAATTTCTTAAAGTCTCCTGTCGCCTATTCGGACCCTCATGCTATCATAAGTGATCGCGGAACCTATTTTTGCAATGACCAGTTTGCAAAGGTCATGCTTAAATACGGAGTTACTCACCGCGTATCACCCACAAACAAGTGGGCAAGTTGAGGTATCCAATAGTGGCTTGAAACGAATTCTTGAAAGGACCATATGCGAGAACCGTGCCTCTTGGTCGGATAAATTAGATGACGCACTATGGGCCTTCAGTATTGCTTACAAAACACCCATCGGGTGCACCCCATACAAGCTCATGTACGGAAAGGCATGTCATCTACCGATCGAGCTCGAGCACAAAGCCTACTAGGCCTTGAAGCATGCAAACTTTAACCTTGAGACCGCGAGTGGATCACGAAAGTTACTCAATGAACTAAATGAACTTCGTGATCAAGCCTACGAGAACTCTTTGATCTATAAATAGAAAACAAAGAGGATCCATGACTCAAATATCAAAAATCGCGTTTTCAACGTTGGTGATCAAGTCCTCCTCTTTAACTCTAGATTGAAGATTTTCTCAGGTAAGCTTAAGACCCGTTGGTCCGGACCGTTCACCATTACCCATGTCTTTCCATATGGCACCGTCGAGTTATCTCAAAACTCCGGGCCAAACTTCAAGGTGAACGGTCATCGAATTAAGTACTACTTTGGAGGGGACGTACCAAAATTGGTTGTCCCGGATCTCCAAACCTTCCTCAAGGACAAATGAATTCGGGGATTGGGTCAAGCTTAGTGACCCTAAACAAGCGCTTCGTGGGAGGCAACCCATGTTTATCCTAGTAGTTATATTATGTAGTAATGAATAAGTGTTTTTTGTTGTGAGAAGGTGTGCCTCTTTCCTTTCTCGTTTGCTTGTGTTTTTGTGATGATTGTCCAGGATTGTCCCGGATTTTTGAAGCCTCTCGTGCTCGCGGTTTTGTCCTTCGATCACTCGAGCTTCAAATCCTCAGCTTCATTTGGGAAATCCAATATCCTAATCTAATCGACTAACGTTTATCTTTAAGCATACTTAATAAATGATAAGTGCTTAATTACACATATCTTTTACCTCTAAAAACGAGCTTAAATGACCAAAAACAGACAAAAACTGCCAAATATATGTTTGTTTTGCATTTGTATTGTGCAGGAAGTGGATATCAACAAAAAGACAGAAAACAGAGCCAAAATGACAAAACTGAGCATGAAATGGAAAAGACTGTGCAAAATCAAGGCCAAAGACCAAAAATGTCAAAGTCAGAGTCAATACAGAAGAATCAGCAGTCAAACCGGAGCCAGAACTGAAGAATACTATTGGATGCAATCTTAACCCATCTGATGGGCCGGGAAAGCCCAATATTATAAGAAAGAAGAACTGTGAAGACCAAATGGTCCCTCAATCAATTACAACAGCCATTTGTGATGTCAATTTTGACAAAGACTGTGAAGACTTTGAAGGCCCAATCCTAGCCCAGTTACAGCCAATCTCAACCATGCCAAGTCAAAACCCACTTCATAGCTTATTGGGCTTGAAAAAGCCCAATAGCTAAGCCTGTACCTTATTGGGCCCAAACACAAACCCAATGGGCCCAATAGCCCAAACCCAAACCCAGTTGGGCTCAATACAAAACCCAAGCTTAACAAAAGCCCACAATTCTTAATTTATTAAACTTTAGGGGCTAAATTGGTCATTTTTTTAAAATGTTTTTAGAAGAAAAATGGGTAAAATAAAGAGAAGTGACTTAATCTGCCAAAATGCAATACTTTTTTCTTTAAAAACCAAAGGGCAGTTTTGCAATTTCCCTAAACCCTTTTTAATTCTTTTCTATAAAACCAGAGGACCTGATTTTGCTATTATTCAAAACTCTTTTTTATTCTTTATTTATAATACAGCAATTGACCAAGTGTTCACTTCGAACTTAAATTATAACTAAAAAAGGCTTTAAAAGAAAACGAAAAAAGAAAAGAAGATGGAGGGGTATTTTTGCAATCATTCCCAAACTCACCTTTTAAACCTTCGACCCACTGTGTACTATAACCGTTTACCGCCAAAACCCAAACAACCCCTTCCCACGGTTTTAAGCCACCCCTCACCTCTGCAGTACCCCCTTCCAATTAATGCTCACCCTTTCCCACCTCCCACTTGTATTTGAGACCTGCCATGTTGGCAATCTACACAAACCCGAGACCCCATCTATGGCTGAGTTGTATAATAAATTAGCACAATTCAATCCAAGGTCTGGGAATAGTGTGAAGCCTTTTCTACACACCCAGCTACACAAAGTACAGGACCACAGAATGACCTTTGGTGGACTTGTAAGAAAAAGAAGAAAACCAAGCACGAGGTCAAATACACCACTTTTATATATGTTTTAGTGTAATTTTACTTTTAAAAGTCCTTTTATTTAGCAATTAGTGTAACTCAGTTCATTTTAAAGTCCTAGGTGTACTCCCTGTTTATCAATAAAATTTTAGAGTTTCTTGTTATTTTAATGACTCGAAAATTAAAGTTTCAAGTGTTCATTTTTTAAATCTTTTAAATGGTTGTCAAAAATTGTTAAAAGTCATAAACTCAACTTAAATTAATATTTTCACCCGCATTTACCCAAAAAAAGGTCAAATACGCCGAAATTATAAATTAAAGGGGGGTTTGGCACTAAAGTTAAAATGGAGTCAAACAAGATTTGTCTGGACACATACACTCAGCCAATCTTGGGCTGAGTGTGATAGGACACATTATATAATATAAGTAAATGATTTTTAGTAAAAAATAAGTTTATTATGCTCCTTGTGTTATTCCTGCCAAATTTAATAAGCTCACATTGTTGCTTAAAAAAAACTTAAGCTGTATTAAGCAGCAAAAGCACCCTAATTCTTATGCTACTTGGTCATAAAACCAAAAGAAAGGCCCTTAGTATTTCTGTCCATTGTAAGCGACCAAGTAAGAAGTCAACATAAGAAATATGCATTGTTTTCTAAAACCCTTGATTTTTAAGTCATATTTCAGCATGTTTAACTTGTCCCTAATGGCCCAATTTTGGAAATACAGCTCAATCATATGCCCTCTTTATCTGTTTGTGCTTTGTTGTGGCTAAAAAGTTCAAAAGTGCTTATTTCAATAAGCCAAAATAAGCCCCTATGTCACTAATACCCTCCCCTGGTGCTGAGCACCAGGGTTAAGCCCTCATTTCTAGCTTATTTAGAAACTAGACCCTAGGATTTTATGCCTTTTTCATATAGCTTATAGGAATTCTAATTAGGTTTAGCAGCTTAGTTTAATTAGAAAGCTTATTTAAATAGCTTAATAGTAGCTTAAAAGTAGCCTATTTCTGTCTTTTTGTTAAAACTGTTTAGATAGCTTATTAATTTCCAGCTTATTTTAGGGCTTAATTTAGAATACTTTAGCTTATTTAGGACTCCCCTAGCCTATTTATCTGTTCCCCATAAGTTATAGCTTATTTAGTTGGCTTAAATCCCCAAAACAAAGAAAAATAAGCAAATAAGCTCATTAAGTCTGCTGTCATAAACAGCTTAATTTTCTGGCTTATTCTTTTAGAATCAGCCACTTCGTACTTCTTACAAAGTTACTCCCCTTGAGCCCCTGAACAACTTTGCTTCTTTGGCTTTTTGATAATAAGCACTTTGGACTTGATTTGTAATCGGGGTAGTGCTCAGGGACTGTTTGTGTAATTTTGTTTTTCATAGTTAACATTGTTAGTCCCCTTTGTTAGTTAGCCTGTTACCCCGTTAGTCCTTGTGTCCTTTCACTGTTAGTCCCCAGCAGTTAACTTTAGTTAGTTTATTTAATTTAATTAATTAAATTAGGTTAAAATCTAATTAGTTTAATTACTTTTAATTTAAACATAAAATATGGGCATTATATATTTTATAGAATTGTTAACTTTTCTTTATTTAATTTCCATTTTTTTCAGAATTTTTAATAACTTTTATTTTTTGTCTTTTTCCTATTTTCTAGTTTTTAATTAGTTTTATCTTTATAAATTCATAAAAAAAGATCAAACAATTTAATAAAAAAAAAATATTTTTTCTTTTTTATAAAATTTTTCTTTTGTCATTAAGTGTCCTAGAAAAATATAAACATTTAGTCTAGGCTTAATTTTTAGCTTAAATTCAGTTTTAGACCCGATTTCCGGGTGCGTTTTAACCGTTTTCTTTTCGTTTTACATTCAAACGACCTCCGTTTTTTAGTTTCTAGTTTACTTATTTTTCAATAAGTTTAATTAGAAATTAATTTTTGATTTTTAATTTAATTTTAGCATTTAATTCTTATTTTAAGTATTTAGGGTTCCCGATACCTATTCTGTTCCCTTGTATTTTAAGTAAAAGATTATTTTAGGATTTCCCTATAACTAATTTTGTTTTCCCGTAGTTTTTAAGATCCCCATTTCCTTTGCTTCGTTTCCGTAGATTAAATTTAGTTTTATTTAATTAGTTGAATTAATCAGTGTTTCCCATTCTCGATCAATTCAATTCTCATCAAACCAGGATATATTTTCAATTGCAGCCTCGTTTGGACATAACGACCCCGGGAATAACACTTCCGTACTCTTTTTATTATTGATTTGATTTCTTATATATTTAAATCTCTTTGTGTAGCTTTTTAACTTTTCCCTTGGTTAAGGGCAATTGGGTTGAGATTTGCATTTGATTAATTAAGTGTATACGACAACGAATCAATAACCAGCTTAGAGTGAACGTAGGAGACCTTTCTAAAAAACATTGAGGACGAATGTTTAAATCTTAGTAAGGGGGGATCTACGATTTGATTATGCCTACAATCGTTGTTTTATTCACGTAATCCCGTTTTACCAAAAAAATTGAAAAATTATCAAAAAATTTTCAAAAATATACTACGTGTTATTGTCACAATTTTTTTTTTTTTTTTATTGAAAAAAACTTTTTCCTGCTGGGTAGAATGAGAAAAAATTTTAACCCGATGAGCTTTGAGCTCTAGCTTATTCCTTAACTTTTAGGTTAAGCGTTCGCAATTTTCGCGAAGACAACAAATTAAAGATGTTTAAGTATAGTTGTAATGTCTAAACAAGATTAGATGGAACACTTAAGAGCTCATGTGTGTAATTTGTGGCTTTTTCTCCCATAAGCTCCTATCCGGACTAATAATACGTGCTATTTTTGGAGAATAAACTTAAATCAACAATTTTTATGTAGTTAATAGCAAAAATTATAGTCTTAGTTCAAATTTATACTTAAATTCTTCAAAAAGATGTCTTCTATATAAAGTAAAATAAGTAAAATAATATATATATATATATATATATATATATAATATATAAATTATATTATAATATAAATATAATATATATAAAAATAAATATATATATATATATAGTTATAAAATATGAAATAATATAAAAAATGATGAATAATAATTATAACTGTGGCCCTGATAAAAGTTTGTTGCATCTTGCCGGCTCACAACCGATGTTACAGCCTTCTAAAGAAAGCCCATAGTAAGAATAATAATCCGAGACTGATAAAAGTTTGCTGCATCTTGCCGGCTCACAACCGATGTTGCAGCCTTCTAAAAGGTCGAGGGTTACAATTGCATCAATGTTATGTTTAATATTAAGTGTGAATTAATAAATGTAAGATCTCTTTTTGTTAAATTTAAATATGCTTTTGAACTTTGACTAATTCATTTTAAGTTTTTAAATAAGCATGATATACGGAAGCCTAAGAGTTTTTGAAACCTAAGGTCCGTGAGTCCCGATACTAGTCTCTGTGGGGTGTCAAAAGCCTGGTCACTTAGCCGCAAGGTTGGGATGTGCCGAGACGAAAGTCGCTACATGGGATGATCTCGCCTTCAAACTCATTATTCTCAGGTGGAACGTGAAGCATAGAATTTTGCAAAACGTTGATCCATGGTTGAAATTCGAAATGGCACATTCACCTAAGATAAAATAAATGTCGGGAGTGAAAAGTTCACAAGTTGCAAATATGAGTAGTGTTAGCATCTTAACTGATATTTAACGGTGATTTCGTTTTAAGCTTGGTTTGGAACGAGTGAAAAGTCGGGGACGATGAATTTATCCTTTTTGGGGCATTTTCGGATCGAAATGCATCTTGTTCTATGATCCCTAACGGTTATGAAATAACGAAAGTCAAATAAGTTAGTTGCTTAAAAAAATGAGAAAAAGGAAAAAATACAAAAATATTAGTAGGAATAAGTGTATATCTTTAAAAATGGTAAAAACGGGGCTTTTCGAAGCTATTGATTCTTTAATTCCCCTCGATGAACACTTAGCTACTTTTCGAGGTAATTAGTCGAGGGGGATCGAGATTCTTAGTTTTCTTAAGTGTTTACTTATAGCATTGCGTGAGGACACGGCAATATCTTAGTATGGGGGATTTTGGTATGTGTTTAATTACACATACCTTTGACCACTAAAAACAGACTTAAATGACCAAAAACGTACCAAAAATACATTGTATTTGTATGTTTTGCATTTGTATTATGCAGGTAACGGATATCTAAGAAAATGACAAAAATCAAAGCCAAAACGACAAAACCGAGCACGAGAACGGAAAGACCGTGAGAAGTCAAAAAGACCAAGTCAAAGTCAACAAAAAAGTCAAAGTCAAAGTCAACCCCGGGAAGTGGCATTGGAAAAAGCATCGAAAACCAAACCCGAAAACCTAAATTGTCAAAAGTGGGCCCACCCGTACCCACCTAGTGGGCCCGGGTCAGCCCACTTATACTTTATAAGCCTTAAAGCATTAATAAAGGCCCAACACCTTTTATATTATAACCGGCCCAAACAAGCCCAAGCCAAACCCGATACCCTTTATAACACCCCCGTTAACCCTCAACCCTTTTAAACTTAACTCCGTTAAAAGGACTAACGGTGCAAACATCACTATAACTTCAAGGGCCAAAGATGCAAAGTGCAATGACTATGATTGCAATACATTAATATAACCTCAAGGAGCATTCTTGCCAATTTTCTAAATTTTCAAAAATTGCGCGAACACTATTCATCATCTTCTAGGTTATGTCATGTCCTCACTACTAGACAAGACACTATCCCCCTTTCTTCTCTCCTATGTCGACCAACACCTTTACACACCTTATCCTACCAAAATCCACCTTGGCAATCCTTAGCATCCCTATTCGTCCAAGGAACAAGACAAGAGATCAATGGCTAAGATCATAAGACTTGGGCTCTACTCAATTTCAATGGCCAAGGTTGCTCTTTGAAGACTCTCACACAACAAACACACCCGCAGGAGCTCTCACAAAGAAAGCACAAGTCCTAGAATCTTCTTTAGCTTATTATAAATAGGCTCATTTGTAAGCCCTTGAGGCGAAGAGTTTTTTAGTTTTTTTTCACCTAGTTAATTTTTAGCTTAGTTTAGTGTAATCTTTTAAATATTGTAATGTTTCTATTAATGAATTAATGAAATTTTAGTTTTAGCTTAAAATTTGTTGTTCTTAAGTTTGTGTTTTAAAGAATTCAAAAGCCTTTCATAAGCTGTTTTAAGCTCTTATAAAAACTTATAAGCAACCTGTATAAATTTAACTATAACGAACTAATGAAAATTCACAAAAAAATCCACCATCAAAACACCACAGCTTATTTGGATGATGAGCCGGATTTGGATGGGATTATGGACACCACTAGCTTATCTTAGATAAGCCAGAGCTTGTAGATAAGCTCTTTTGAGCTCATTTGCCCTGTTTAAGCAAGGGCCTTTGTAAGTTTCCTTTTTCCAAGTTTTAGCTTATTTTACTATTAAATTGCTTATTGTGCTTATCTCTTGCTTTTTGCTGCTTATTTATGCTTGTTTATGTTATTTAATGCTTATAAATGCCTGCTTATAGTTTAGATATCATTTGTTTAAGTTTTCTTAAAATCTGTCTATTTTAGCTTATAAATTTGCATAACTGTTTAGCTTATTGTTCTGGCTTATTTGATGGTTTAAAGTTGTTCATTAGGATTGTCTTAAGCTATTTAATATCTGGTCTTAAGGGTTTGTTCATTAAAAACTCAAGTTATCAAATTAAAATAGGTAAAAAGGTATTTAAAGGGGTGTTTAGTTTAACTGATTTTGAAGGTCAAAATGGGTCAAAAAGAGATATGTCTTTTGGGTCAGTTTAGTTAAGCTTAGATTAGTCCTAAGATTCAGTTTGTTTAGGTTTTTAAGTGTTAAATCTCATTTTCAAGGTTTTAAGAGTTTGTGGTTTGAATCTGTTAGCTTATAGCTCATTTTATTTGCTTATTTGATTGTGCTTTTGCTTATTGAGTTTTTTGTGATGTTTTTGTGTTTATGCATGTGTTAAAACAAGTTAGAAACCAAAGATAATAGGCCTGCATTGTTGTTTTGCATTTTTGCCAAATCTGTCAAAAATTTGCTAAGTATTGAAAAATTTGAGAAAATGCTTTTTCAATTGCTTGTTGTGGCTTATTCTGAATTTCAAACTCTCTTTTGATTGTTGATTCTTGTTCTTTGAGGTCCAAATTCAATCTGTTTGTAGGTTATATAGTCATAAGGATCTGTTTAAGTGCTTATTTTTAAGCTCAAAAGTGGTTATTTGTGAAGATTGCAAAATTTTTCTAAGTGTTGAATCTGTGTGAGATAGCTTTTTCATGAAGCTTTTTAAGTGCTTATTTGAATTTCAAACTGCTTTTTCTTTGTTGCTTATTGTAGCTTTTTGGCCATTCTTTTTAGTGGTATAAGCCACTAAGCCATAAGGATCCTTTTTCTAGCTTAAAAATAAGCTATAAAGTTCCCCCTTTAGGCTGTTTGCTTAACAGTTTGGCCAAAAAGCTTATTTTGCTTATTTAGTTATTGCATTTGCTTAATTTAGGTTTAGTTTAGCTTATTAGGTTAGTTTAAGCCCACTTTAGCTTATTTCCTTTAGGGTAGAGCTTATTTGAGCTTATTTGCATTTTAGCTTAAAATTCCTAAGTTTTATAGCTTTTTGATTATTCTGTCTTTCTAGCTTATTTTAATTGCTTATTTTTGTTTAAACATGCTTAATAGGTCTAGTTAAGTTTCTGATTTAGCTTATTTTGTAGTTACATTTGCTTATTTAGCTTAAAAGCCAAAACAGTTAGCATTAAGTGTCTTAGTGTAATTAAGCTTAATCTGTCACCTTTTTAGCTTATTTTGTGATTATTTTTGGCTTATAAAAAAATTGGTTTTGTTAAAGTTGCTTATTTTTAAGCCCTCTAAAAAGTTGTAAAAAATGGCAAAAACAAAAACGTTTGGGATTAGCGGAAGCCCTAGGTGAGCAAGGCTAGAACCCGGGACCTCTACCCTACTCACCAAACGTTTTACACACAACACACACTACCACTCGCCCTTGGGTCTTTTTCGGTTATACATTGCAAAATCTATTACTTATACACGTTTTGAGCTCTTTTGGTTAATAAGCTGTTTTACTTATTTTCACAGCTTATTTGATAAGCTGTTTTCTCCAGCTTATTTTTATTAGATTCTTCATTGTTCAATGCACTTTTCAGGATTTTTTCAGAATTTTTAGAATTAGTTTAGTATTTTTTAACATTTAATTTCATTAAAATCGTTTTTAATTCATAAAAAATTATAAAAAAGTCAAAAAAATATAATTCTTTTTTAGAAAATTTTCTTTTAACATTTAGGACTTAGGAAAATTAGATTTGCTTTCGTAGGGTTAAAATTGCAAAATTTGATTTTTTTAAAGAGCGGGATTGAATCCCGTTCACGTTTTTAGTGTTTTTAAGCCCTAATTTCTTTCGTTTTTGGTCTAGTTTTCTTAGTTCTTATCTTTTAGTTAATTAGGACTTATAAAAGCCAAAAAGATCATTTTAGAACTTAATTTTGATAATTTAGGGTTTTTAGGTCGCGTTTTTAGGATCCCCGTTTTGCGTTTTTAGTTTAAAATAGTTTTCCCTTAATTGATTTTAAGTGTTTGCCTTAATTTTCCCGTAGTTTTAGAAAACCAATCTAAATCTTGTTCCATTCAAGCATCGATTATCAAAACGACTCTCGACTTTCAATTGCATTCCTCGTTGGGGATAACGACCCGGGAATCATACTTCCGGTTTACTACAATTGAGGTTTTTGACTATCCTTATTATAAGTATTATATATTTATTTATATATATATTTAAAAAGGAGCAATCAATCCTTTAATCAGTGTTCATCCAACCACCCCTCTTTATCTCTCTAAAACTTTACATTGAATCCATACCTTGTGTGTGTTAAAATATTCTACAGATTGATAAAGATAACACGTAGGGATTGATGAATTTGTAGTCCAAGAAAGAATTTCATCTCACCCGTCATCAACATTTCAAAATTGTTTTTTATTAGATTTTTAAATTGTTTTGAAAAACTTGGGTTTGTAGAACCAAAAATAATGTCATCGACATATATTTGGACTACCAAAATGTCGTCGATGTATCTTTTATGAAATAATGTTGGGTCAGCATTACCTTTTGTAAATTGGTTTTCAACAAAAAAGCATGATAGTTTGTCATACCATGCCCTAGGAGCCTGTTTAAGTCCATAAATGGTTTTTTCAGTATGTATACACGATCTAAATGGTCCATGTCAATTAAACCTTCTGGTTAGCTAACGTACACTTCCTATTTAAGTGGTCCATTGAGGAAAGCTGTCTTCACATCCATCTGGTTGACAGGAAAAGACTTGTGTACCATATATGCCAAAATCATCTCGATAGCTTCTATTCTGGAAAATGGTGCAAATGACTCATCGAAGTCAATACTCTCTTCCTGTCGGTATCCCATATCCATAATACGAGCCTTGTTCCTAATCCCATTGTTCTCTTCATCCATTTTATTCTTCCAGATCAACTTCAAGTTGATGACTTATTTGTGAGCACGACTGTCAACTAATTCCCAGACGTCTAGTCGTTGAAATTAATGAATTTCCTCTTGCATAGATTGAATCCAACTGGAATTGACCATTGCTTCTATGATGTTCTTTGTGTAACACCCTAAAAATAGGTCGTAGCGGAATATGATGTTCCGAGGGTATTACTTCATAGATCAATAGCACAAGATATGAGAACGACCTCTAAAAGAGTCGTTTAAAAATTGATACATTGGATTTCATAAATGGTTTGTTACAAAAGCCCATAGGCTTAACTTGTTCAACTTGAAAAAGTAAAGATTTCACAACATAACAATATCCCAAAATGTAATGCACGTAAATCTTTATAGCGATACGACTTCAAAAGACGACCATCCAATGTACCCATGACTTGCACCTTATTGACCTGAGAAAACATGTTTAAACTGTCAACAATAATGTTGGTGAATTTATAGGTTTATAAATTAAATAAAGCGGATAGCAAGATTTTCCTGTAATAAAGTAACGAATACAATATCACATAAATGTATTACAATATGCGCTAAGCTCATGACACTGAAGCTAAACAATGTATGTATATCAAATACATATAAATGATGGTGCCCAATGTAGATGTTCAACCCGTAACAACTATGAGTCCGAAATGGTATACATTCGTCGTTTTCGGTCAACCGGTAAACTAGCAAGTGCTACTTGCCTGAACGGGGATGTTAATTCCCAAATAGATCTATTCATAATATTCGCGCTTACAATCTAGTAATTAACAGTTCATGATGATGGGCATAGTGGGTTATAGCTACATAGGCAAACTCATAATATTTAAATTAAAAGGTACTTGCATCTATTTTGTAAAATAAACATGATCTCATCCCCGAGATTTGATAAATGATTTAAAAGTGTAAGATGGGGACTATAAACTCACCTTAGTGATATAATGAGGTAGCAACGAATATGAAGCGAGCAAGGTAAATGATGCACGCGAAAACAATACAAACTCTATTCGCTACCTAAATAAATACTACTCATATTACTAATCATGTAATATACTATAATGCATGCAATCTTGTCCTTAGTATGTGCTTGAGCTTGAGAAAATATTATTTGTTTAAAAACGTGGCTTTTCATGAAAGTCGACCAAATATATCGGGTCATAGATTCTTACTACTAAACATGTAGCCTACGATATCGGACATTTTAGAACTAGGTTACGAGTACTTTCCTAATTTAGTTTAGGTCGACAGTTGATTTGGTCTCTAAACATGTCAAATAAATAGGCGAAGTTGTGACGTAAGTTTACAAAACGTGTTGGAAGAATAGTTAAGTTTTATTCTTAAAATTTGTGTGACGAATGTAGAGTTTTACAATTTAATTCTAGACTCGCTACTTGATGAAATCATAAACTAAAAGTATGTTTGAAAACTTGGCCAGGTCGTCTATAACTTTCGTCAATTATGTTTTGTCCTAAGAGGTCGTTTAAATGGTCAAAAACTATGGCTAAAGTGTGTGTGTCGCGGCTGGCTTCCAAAACAGAAAATAAATAATCTGGTTAATAGTTTTAACACGCGTTATCCGACTAAATTTGTTCTCAGTTTACGACTTCGTTGGCCAATATTAGGAAAATCTAAAAATAGCATTGTAATCTCGGACATGTCACCTTTAATACATATTTTATAAGTTTAATGATTTAGGGTCGTTATCGGGGTCAAAAATAAGGTAAAAGGAGAGGGGTCGCGACTCATAATGCACAACAAACAGTTATAGTTGCACACAAGGTGCTCGTTGAAATGCCAATACACACGACTACACCACTAACTTTAGTTTCAGTTTGTGAGTTCGTTACTAAACCAAAACCCGTGGCACCTGGTCCCTAATAAAACATGTACTTTAGGCACCTATAATCAACCTTAGTTTTATCCTAACTCTAACCCATCAATTGGGATTAATTCGTGCAAAAGTGAACGTCGCGGCTAAGTTACAAAGGTGGGTTAAAAGGGCAGTTTTTCTTAGGGTTTTAAAGGACCATAACTCGATTGACTCTTAACCATTTTTCGTGATTCAAGTTGCAAAATAACTTCACCAGGCCAGCTACACTAGCAACTACGTTCTGGTTTTATGAGTCACGTTTTACTAATTGAATTATTTCCCCCAAATCACCCAATTTCAGCGTGTTAATAAAAGTGGGTTGTGAATAAGTTATTACCCATTCGACTAGTTATACACTTGACCCAACATTCTGCACTAAGAGGGCATATTCTATGATCTATTAACCGCATCTTTCAAGCATTTAACCTAGGTGAAACTCGTTAAACTAATGTGTTATACAAGTTTTACTTGTTAGGCAGAAAACATAATTATAACAATGGTGTTTACATGTTAATTTTTCTACATAATATTTTCCCAAGCACACACTGTTAGTACACGAATTTCATATAATAGACAATTTAACAGGGAGGGATTTCTCACAGAAACTTAAGGACGAATCGCATATAGTGCTTGACCCAACGAAGATGATGAATACTCGAATATCCTTACCCCTTACGTATACAAAACCAACACCCAAACTAATATTTAACCGCGACTACTTTGCATCCTTTATGATTACGAACCCGCACCTTGATGTGGTCGACCAACAGAAAAACAAAAACCAAATAAACCTAGTTAGGGTTTTCGTAGGATTTAAGGTTTATTGTGAAAGTAATGGTACGATGTGTGGGTGTTGTATGAGAGTCAAAAACCAAAGGTAGAAGAACAAGGAGAACCAAGTGAAAGAGTATGATTATATATTTGGTTGTATTGTGTTTCTATATAAGTTTTTCTTCTGAGTTTGCAAGAGGAGTAGGTAATTCTTTTTATACCCAAATAGAAGTGCAGGTATAGTGCTCCATCCTTGAGGTCACGTTTTTGTGTTATCCTAATTAAGGTAAGGGATTTTTTGGGTTTATACATGGTCAAGGCATAGTGATTAAAAGGTGATCATTGTTGGTTTACGTGGGAAGCAAAAACAAGGAAGGATCAGCCAAGATATCACGTGAGTTCTTAGGGATTTATAAAAGGAGACATTGGGATTTATACATTGGGTAATAGAGTTATAGTAAGGATGGATTTTTATAAAATCATATCTTATTTGATTATTACTGGTTTGAGGGGTTGGAAAGTAAGTACACGAGATTTATGTCTAGTTTTTAGGAGTGTATATTAGTTTCTTGTATTATTTTTATTATTGAAGGATTTTATTGTGTGTACCATTTTAAAACAAGGGAAGGAATATAAAACTTGTTTTAGTTCACTTATTAGAATTAAACACTAAGTTGCGGTGAAAGGATAAGAAATAGGATGTACTCGTTTTTGGGTTAGCTATGATGTAGAGAAACTGATAACTAGTTCTCTAGTTTAAACGTAGTACTAATTCCGTTATTAAAAGTCTTGGTTAAATTTACTTATTAGAATTTAACTAGGCGATTTAAATAAAAGTAAACACGTAAAATTTCTATAAATAAAAAAAAGAAATAACTGAAGTCGTAAAATGACCTGAAAACACAGGGTGTTATACTTTGGTTCTTAGGTGGGCACTTTGAGTGAATAGACACATATTTCAGGATTAGTTTTGAGTTGTCGTCTTGTGATTATTGGCTTTGAAGGGTCACCAGGCACTTGTTCAAGTGGATGATCTTTTGTCCACTTATATTTTGAAGTATATGGTTGAGAACAAGTAGAGGATTCAATCGATTCTGTTGATGGTGTGCTAAACAAATTGACAAAGTTGTTGTCATCCCACAATGAAACATTATCATGTTGAGTCCATCTTCTTGATTTTGTTGCTCGTCAGCATGTCCTAAAGTACTTACGATGTTTGTCGGATCAGTAGATAAGTTTATTGGTTCTTGAAGTTCAACCATTGTAGATGTGGGTGGAGTGGTCAGATTTTAAGGTAGAGGAACAACGGAGATGTGAGTAAAAGGAGCAGTTCTTTGTGTATTTGGTTGATTACCCAAATAGTCAGCATACATTGTTTCGAATAATTGATCCAAGTCACCTTCAGATGGTTTATCAGGAGTGATTGTTGATAGAGCCTTGTTAAGTATAAGTCCTAAACTGATGTGTCCAGAATTATTTTGTTGAAGTCGTGGTTTTTTACTGTGTGTCGTATAAGCCATTTGTTGAAGCGTAGGGTCTAACTACGTTATTCAGATACCATTGCCGAAAGTTCATCGAACTTGACATTCACTGTCTCCATGACCTTCTCTGTCGCTATGTTGTAAATCCTGAAACCTCGCCCAAATTCACAGTAACCGATAAAGAAGCCTATATCACCTTTACCTTTGAGCTTCCAACGATCTTCACGCTCATTGTATGGGTAACAGAGAGCACCAAAAACATAAATGTATAAGATATTCGGTTTTTTGTCATTAATGAGATCATATGGAGTTTTGTTGTATCTAGTATGTATAATGGAATGTATATGGGTAAAACACGCAGTAGCAACAACATCATCCCATAAGAATAAACAAGATTTTAAAAATATCAGCAGCATGCGAGCATCTTCTACCAAAGTGCAATTACGTCGTTCAACAACTTCGTTCTGTTGTGGAGTGTAATCTATTGATGTTTGATGCGTAATGCCAACATCTTCAAAATAATCCTTCAGCTGTTGATTTGTAAATTCAGTTTCATTATCCGTTCTGACGATTTTGACAATTGCATGTAGTCGAGTTTGTACTTGCTTCAAGAACATGATAATTTTCTTGATGCTTCATCCTTAGATCTGAGAAAATGAACTCATGTATATCTAGAATGATCATCAACAACTACCAGAATATACTTCTTTCCATTAATACTTTCGACTCTTATCGGTCCACACAAATCCATGTGTAATAAATTAAGTTTTTGACATGTACTTGGTACAATTTTGGATTTGTGTGTAGCATATTTGCTTTTCCCTGTTCACAGGATGGACAAATTTGGTCTTTTGTGTATTTGAATTTTAGAAGACTGATGACAAGGTTAACTTTGACAAGCTGGTTAATGGTAGCAAAGTTAAGATGAGAAAGACGTTTATGCCATAACTAAGAATTTATTGAGGTATCCCTTGTCATGAGACAGATTGGTGATGAAGAGGTCATTTCGTTAAGATTAACGGTGTAAAGATTTGTTCCACAAGAACCACTTAGGAGATCAACACCTTCAATATTGCAAACAAAGCATGTATTTCTCCTAAATGCAACCTCTAAATCACCATTACATAATTTTATGACTGAAAACAAGTTGTGACCTAAACCTTCGACGTGGTATACTCATGTAATTAATATATTTCCCCATGAAAGATTCTCGTAACCCTGAATTGCAACAACAAGATCATTCCCGAATCAAACAGTTCCTATAAACTTCCAAATAAAATTAATGATCAGCTTCAGATTCCCGGTCATGTGCTTTGAGCAACCCGAATCTATGTACCATAAATAAATCTCGATAACCTGCCAAAAAGAGAAGTAGGCTTTGGAAACCGAATTGATTTTGGTTCCAGTGGGTTAGAAGTAATTGCTATATCACACACTAGTTTTGTACTATCAACTAATGCAACACTAGTATCAAGCATTTTTATCACAACCGATAATTTCATGTTCACGTTTATTCATAAACTATAACGTTTTATTCTAAACAAGTAAATAATAGACTTTACGAATAACTGTTAGGTTATCCTGCCCATAATGAGAACCATCTTTGAAACTAAGTTTAGTCTACATTAAGCAAGCATTTTAACATTTTCATGATCCTGATTTTATAATCATATGCATTCAGTATCACTGACTACACATAGGTCTTTCATTTTTAAATCATTTTGCATGCATGTACAACATACACAACACAATTCACCACCTTTACTTATACCCTAAATACTTTTATACTTTCAAAACCTACTATTTTCCCTCCTTTTCTCCATCTTTAACCCCCATTAGATTCTCTCAAGCCATTACAAGACTCCCAAAATTTGTCTCCTTAAAACTACTTAATAACAATGGGTAAAGCTAACATCATTTAACCAATGCAAGGTCACTTTCTTCCCCATTATGGTAGCCATCAAAACCCACATCTCCATGAGCCCATCCCCTCCCCAATACACTTTTTCCATTTTAGTAACTCTTCCTCATCTCTTGTTATATAAATAACACATTATTCACCAAATAAGTAGTCAAATTTGATATACCGTTGGGAAAAGGAATATAACTCCATAATTTTGTAATAACTTTTCAAAAGAAATTTTAGGTACCTGTCGAAGTCTCTTAGGGCTATCACCTCCAATTGGTTTCACATCAAAAGCATCAATAAATTTCAAATTACGCTCATTTTCATAAACTACAAAAAGTTGTCAAAATTTCTTTGGGGACTGCTTTGGGATAGCAGCTTGTTGGATACGTTTCAAAATATTTTTGGTCTATGAAGACCTGGGAAATAAGACTATGAGATAGATAAACCTCTTAGGTACATGTAGGAATTCGGATGGAGTCATATCGACGGCCGACGAATGAGATATCGCCGAAATGGCAAAACTAGTCAAAAATTGAGACCATAATTTGAATGAGTAATAAGTTCAAAAACTTATATAGTAACACCTAAATATGTAAAACTGTAAGTTCTAGATATTGAACAAGCTTAGATTTGAGCGGTCGTTTCGGATTTTACAAACGCACAGTTTAGGAGATACACTCAGTTTAGTAGAGCGATAAAATTTTTGGAAAATGGCGGCTTCGATAAATAGGGGTAAAATGGTAATTTCACCCTGGATCCAAAACTTTATGGGCAGTAGGCCCTATGTTACCGGAAACTAGACTCGAAATGCTTTCCGTAGACGAAAACCTCATACTTTTATCGTCCACGAACTAGTAAGTAGGAGGATTTCAAGATTTAGGTTTATTGGATTGAGGTTATTGTTGCCTCAGAGTTTTATCTTATCACCGGCGTGGTGATTGTGCACTCTTTAGCTATTACTTTTGATTTAGAACTCTAGGAGAGTTCATGTATACGTAGTTTATGTATTTGAAACTTAGAACCGTTACGGTTGGATGTATTGGCTTTGAAAGCCAATGATGTATCCCTTTTTGGGGAAAATAGGTATGTATGTATGTTATTTTTGGCGTTGTTATTACGATTTTTTTAATTGTTCTCGGTTATGAGTTATGAGGAGGTGTCATTGTGTATGTTGTACTATGAGTGAAGGTTGGAGGTCATGGTTACCCCCGAGGCACTCGGCTTGTATGAGATTGATTTGACCCCGAGTATTGGGTGGCTTCGATTAGTGAATCTTTCGCATGTGTATGTTACTTGTTTGCATAGTCCACGAGTGGGTTTTGTTGATACTTGCTATGAACGTTGCCCGAACTATATAAATGATATCTTGTAAATTGATGATAATTTTAAAATTATGGATCGTGATAACAAATTCATGTGTTGAACGAATGTCGTTGCGCGAATTGTACTAGTTTTTGTTGTCTAAACCATTGGTGTAAACAGTGGGAAAAATGTGTTTACAAATTTCATAAACTGACCCTACGGTGTCAAATGAATTTTTCTAAAAAAAAATCGCGTTTCTTTTTCTTCTTTTCTTTTAGCATGATGTATACGAGTATACATATGTTAAAGAAAATGACTTACGCGTGTAGCGTGCAGTAATAAATTGTTTTGACGAAGAAGGACATGTCAACGTTTGGTCCTTAATTATGCATAACTTGATCAACTATGCATAACTCAGGAAGAACCATGTTATGTCGGATAAATCTTCACCATTTAAACGTCGGATTTTGGAAAGATTGTTTGGGATGGATTTCTCGAAAGTGAAAAGTATTTTTACCCATACGATGGATTATTATGCAAATAATTTTCATTTTGAATTAACTACATCGAGAGAGTCTCATGTTAGTCGTTTTGACCGAGTCATTCCGGAGAGAAAATGCCGACGGTATTTGTCCGTAATGAGTGTGTCTAGAAACGTAATAAGGTATAGGTCCAATAATATAGACCGGTAGTCGGAAGTGAAGAAGGTTGAAAGTGAGAAAGGGAGAAGACTTCTCCTACATCAAATGTGGGTTGTTATTGTTGTATCAACCGATGGCCGTGAAGAAAGTTCTTTTTTCCCCGCTATGGATAGTAGTGATAGTGTAGTTTGTAATATACCATAATCGTCAAAGATTAGGATAAGACACTATACGATACTTGACCCACGGTCAGGTGTAGTGACTCTTACTCCGCGACGTGTCGACTCAAGGGCGTAAAGAGTGGCGAATTGATTGGAAACTCTAGCAAAATGGTGACGTCCGTTCCCATTACT
>BQNB010036726.1:0-49923 GCA_026074375.1 Tanacetum coccineum | reverse complement strand
GGAGTCTAATTTTGAGTTCACTGCTGCTGAAGAAGTTTATACTGCTGAAAAGGGAGTTAGTACTGCTGAGCCAGTTACTACTGCTAGTGCTTCTATAAGTACTTCTAGTCCTCCAAGAGTTTCTACTACTGATGACATTAACTTGGCTGAGACATTGGTGTATATAAGGAGGAGTGCAACCAAAGATAAAGGTAAGGCTAAAATAGATGAATCTGAGCCTGTTCAAACCAAGACAAAGTTGCAGCAAAGACAAGAAAGACTTGGTTATGAAGTAGCTACGAGATTGCAAGAACAACTTGATAAAGAAGATAGGCAGAGGATTGCCAGGGTACATAAAAAATCTAGCTCTTTTAATGTTGAAGAATGGGAAAACATACAAGCTAGAGTTAAAATTGATGAAGAGATAGCTGCAAGATTACAAGCAGAAGAGAGAAAAGAATTGACCCTATAAGAATGATCAAGACTGTTTGTAGAGCTAATGAACAAAAGGAAGAAGAATTTTGCTGCAAAAAGATCTAAAGAAAGGAGGAATAAGCCGCTCACACAGGCTCAACAAAGGACTTATATGTTAAATTATATCAAGCATATGAGAAGTTACACACAACAGCAATTAAGAGGATATTCTTTTGATGAGATTAAGGCTTTATTTGAAACAACAATGAGGAGAGTAAGTACTTTTTCACTAATGGAAAGTGACTTTGATAAAGCAGTTCCTGAGTTAGAAGGCTAAAGTTCAAAGATAGTTGCAGAAGAAGAACTTAGTCAACAAGGTTCGAAGAGGCAAAAGACTAATGAAGTTTCAGGGTTAGTTCAAGAAAAACCAGATGAAGAGGAAAAATAATTATCACAAGAGGATTTATAGAAAATGATGATGGTAGTTCTAGTGGAAGAAGTTTATGTTGAAGCCTTACAGGTCATATATCCAATCATTGACTGGGAGGTTTACACTGAAGAATCTAGAAAATATTAAAGGATCATTAGGGTTGGTAATCATACAGAAGCATATAAATTTTTTCAAGATATGTTAAAAGCTTTTGTCAGGAATGATCTGGTTCAGCTATGGAGTTTGGTTGATGAAAGATTCAGTTTAACAGAACCTAATGATGACAAAGAAAGAGAAATATAGGTTGAATTGAATAGGCTATTTGAACCTGATACTGATGATGAGTTATGGAAACTTCAAAAGTATATGCATGATCTATTGACATGGAGGTTATATGATACATGTGGAGTTCATCATGTATCTATAAAGAAAGGAAAGGATATCTTCATGCTGGTAGAGAAAAAATATCCATTGTCAAGAGGGGTTCTGACTTTGATGTTGGTTAACAAGTTGTTAGTAGATCAATCTTCAGAGGTGGGAAATGAGCTTCTAAGGAAGATCTTTATACAGGCAGAAAGACCAAGACAATGAAGTGTTTGGAAGTATCCTCTAAGAGAACAAAGTTTAATTTAAGAAACTTAATGATTTAGAGGTAAATCATAAGTTTAGGGGAGGATTGTTGGGAATTAAATGGGTTTACACTTAGTACTGCCAAAGAAAAGAATTTATACTACCAAGCTTAGTTAGTACTGCTGGAGTTAAGTTAGTACTGCTAGTGTAAACTTAACACTGCTGAAGAAGTTAACACTGCTGATGGAAGTTAACACTGCTGATGGAGTTAAGTTATTTAGTGTATATTCTATATTGTTAGAAAGATATGCGTATAAGATTAGAATTATAGAAGATTTATAGTTATCTTGTAAAAGACTCCTTGATGTATAAAAAAAGGTCCTAGATTATTAAGTTGCATGCATCACCCATTACATTTTCATAGCTTCAAGGTTGTAAACCCTAGTACTAGACAGAGTACTCGTATTATTGATCTTAATAATATTGAAGCTTTTTGTTAAACATCATTGTTCATAACATATTCACTATTTCATTAATATTCTTCTAAGTACTAAAGAAGTAGATTCAACATACTCTTTAGTATACACACAAAGTTTCTACCATAGTTATTTTGGATATATCCAAGGTAACTTAACCTTACAAGCTAAGGAATAGATCTTGAGTTAGGATCAACAAGTGGTATCAGAGCATTAAAGAAGATCATTGTTGATCCCAACTCAAGATCTATTCCTTAGCTTGTAAGGTTAAGTTACCTTAGATATATCCAAAATAACTATGGTAGAAACTTTGTGTGTATACTAAAGAGTATACAAAATCTACTTCTTTAGTACTTAGAATAATATTAATGAAACAGTAAATATGTTATGAACAATGGTGTTTAATAAAAAGCTTCAATATTATTAAGATCAATAATATGAGTATTCTGTCTAGTACTAGGGTTTTCCTATTTTTCAACATTAAAAGAGCTAGCTTCTTCATGTACCTTGGAAATCCTCTGCCTCTCTTCTTCATTAAGTTGTTCTTGCAATCTCATGGCTGCTTCATAACTAAGTCTTTCTTGTTTTTGCTGCAACTTTGTCTTGGTTTGAACAGGCTCAGATTCATCCATTTTAGCCTTACATTTGTCTTTGGCTGCACTCCTCCTTATATACACCAATGTCTTAGCCAAGTTAATGTCATCAGCAGTAGAACCTCTTGGAGGATTGGCAGTACTAATAGAAGCACTAGTAGTAGTAACTGCTGCACCAGTAGTAGTAACTGGCTCAGCAGTACTAACTCCCTTTTCAGCAGTATAAACTTCTTCAGCAGCAGTGAACTCAAAATTAGACTCCATATCATGCTCATGCCTCCCCTGAACTTTTGCATCATGTTGTACCAAGGAAATATCAGGATCTTGGTCAATTTTAGCTATCTTCCTCCCCTGTTTAGAAGGATCCTCCAAATCTTCTTCATCATTAGATACAACAATTCTGGCCTTCCTTCTAACTTAGCTAGATTGACAGTTTTCTTTAATTTCTTCACCTTTGTAATAAGTTTGGTAAAAAGCAAGGCCATAGAGGTGTTTTGTCTGCTTTAAATCTATCTCCAAGCTTTCCACTTTGTTTGACAATTGTGTACATATAGCTATCAATTCTTGTAGTTGCATACTACCCTCATTACTTCCAAGTGTGTGACCTCTTAAGAGAGGTAAATCATAGGGCATGGATGGGGTCTTATCAATGTTACCACTACTCTGTCTTGCATCTAAGCTAGTGACAGTAGTAGTAGCCCCTCCATATATGACATTCACACATGTGGAAACAACCTCATTTGCTACATGGGTCTGAGTAGGAGATCTGGGTTGAGGAACCGTATATTCTTGTCTAATTGGAATCCTAGAGGTTGGTGAAATTGGTGGTGGTGAGGTTGATGGAGCACAGGTGGGTGTATGATGGGACTCAACGCAGACTATTGATCCTTTACCTTAAAAAATTAGGCCCTGAACAAGCATTGTTGGAAATAATGGAATGTCCACCCTAGTATAACCCTTAGAAGCCCTCCTCATTTTGCAAAAAAGTTTTTGTGTAAGAGTAGAAGCAATATAAGTTCTTGTGTGAGATTTAAGCAGTCTCTTGTGCTTGTTCAAAAACACTTAAATAAATCTTCGATACATTAAAATTTGTGTTTACTAACCAAGCTTTTCACCATGCCATCAAAAATCAATTTAGAAAAATTAAATGTTCTGTTTGTGGCCAAGCAAAAGATAGCAGTTGCTATATTGCTACTAAATTGTTCCCAAGCAGTTTTCTTAGAACTAAGACAGTGTAGGATGGTATGGATCAAAAATCTCCATTGAGGGGAAAAGTGTCCCTTTTGAAAGGTCAATTTGTCAGAATTGGACACATACCACGTAAGAGCAAGTTGTTCAAAAATCTTGTAGGTAAATTACTAATACCTTCAGAATCTTTGAACTTGAGATGCCTCCTAACTGATGCCTCAGTAACAGTCTTATTTGCCCATCTATTGTAGCAGTTATTTCCACTTCTCCATTAGTTAGTGTGCGTGCAGTAGCAGTTTGGCAAAACTGGTTGATGAGCGAAACATAGATAGTAGGATTTTCAGTAAGAGCATACTTAATGTGACTTGTATCGAGAAAATCCACTATTTGGTGGAATCCTTCACTGCCCTTTGTTTTCTGTAAGCAGGCAACCATGTTGTGAGTGTCACAAAATTCCAAATTAGCCATAGGTGATTGAGAAAAGTTCAATTAGGGTCTGGGTTATGGTCGTTTATAAGAGTATGTGAGTTTGACAAAGTCAATTGATATTTTATAGAGAGCACTTAAGGTTTTGATTGGACCGACTGAATAAAATTGATTCTTTATCTTGAAAAATCTTAGAATTTAAAGAAAGATCATGAATAATCCAATTTAAGGAAACCTATAAGCAAAGTATTTGGCAAAAATATTTCAACGGCTATATTTAATTAAGAAAAATCTGTTATGCCCAAACAGTACTAACGATATTCTAGCAGTACTAAGTTTAGCCTAACAGTACTAAGTAATGCCCATCAGTACTAAGTTTAGACGAACAACACTAAATAATGCCTAGCAGTACTAAGTAATGCCTAGCAGTGTTAACTTTTAAGGTACCAGTTTTAACCTCAATTTCATTCCAAAAAGCATTTCTATCATCAATGTTGATTCTCACAAGTTCTCTTTTTTGTTTTTGAGCTCACTTTATCTCTCAATTCTTTTTCTCATTGAATCACTCTGTCTGTTTTTGTTTCACACATCTCTCTTTCGGTTTTTGAACTTAATACATATCTCATTTCTTTTTCTCACTAAATCAAGAACCCTTTTAGATAGTTTTGTACAAAGTTCCATCAATTCCTTTAGTTTCATGCTGTCCTCCCCACTTCCAAGTGTGTTAACTCTTAAGAGAGGTAGATCATTAGACTTTCTAGATGTAGTCTCAAACCTAGTTTAAGCTTCTACACCCTTAATATGGTATCTTAGCACATGGGACCACTACCTGAACTAGTTCTCTAAGGAAGAGGCTCATTAAGTGTTGCCATGGATTGGGTCCTATTTAAGTTACCATTGTCCTGCTCTCCTTCTTAGCTAGAAGCAGTTGTGGCAGCCCTTTCCATTCTGTCTTTCCACTCCCTAGTGACAGTCTCATCTACTACAAGGGGAATAGGTCCACTAGACTGAGATATCTCAGTGGCCTTTTTTGGCTTTCCTAGATCTTTAAGTCTTTTTGGGTTAAGGTAATGATGAAATAGTAATTGGTTCAATTTTAGATAGTGAAGCAGTTATGAATGTGTGTTGGGAGTCAGTAGGATGTCCTGACCCTTTACCCACTTCTACTTGTTGTTATGCAGCTTTTTCACTTCAGCATCATTGAGTATAATTCACTGCAGATAAACACAATTAACCTCCCCTCAATTAATACTTCAGGCGTTAAGCATTCTAATACTTGCAATTAGATATTGAAATCTGCTAACATCAAATGCTTTCATGAGCAAATATGCAACATTCTGATTTGTGTGAATCTTGATCATTTGAATAAGCTTTTTTTCATTGGAATCCCTGATGAAGTGATGTCTAATCTCAATGTGCTTAGTCTTTGAGTAAAATACTAGATTCTTAACTATGCAGATGGTGCTTTCATTGTCAATAAAAATCTTGGTATTCATGAAGTTATATCCATAATCCAGCATTTGATTTTGAATGCATAGTACTTGTCCACAGCAACTAGCAGCAGCTACATACTCTGCTTCAGTAGTAGAGTTGGCAACTATAGTTTTCTTTTTACATTGCCAAGAAATCAATCTTCTTCCAAGAAATTGACAACTTCTTGTTGTGGATTTCCTGTCTAAACTTGCACCAGCATAGTCATTGTCAGTATAAGATTCCAAGTCAAATGGCGAGTCCTTAGGATACCAAAGGCCTAATTGAGGTTGTCCTTTCAAGTATCTAAATATTCTTTTCATAACATGAAGATGTGAAGCTTTAGGTGTGACTTGGAATCTTGCACAAGCACATACAACAAACATTATATCAGGCCTAGAAGCTATTAGATACATCAATAATCTAATCATTGATCTATATAAGTAAACATCAACATCTTCAGCTGCTATGTCCTTAAGCAATGGGTTTGAAGTCTCCATTGGTGTACTTGCTGTCTTCACAGTTGAAAAATCAAACTTCTTCAAAATTTTATCCACATACTTGTCTTCACATATGAAAATCCCATCATTTTTCTATGTCACTTGTAGTCCTAAGAAGAAAGTAAGCTCTCCTATATAACTCATCTGGAACTTCTTATGCATCAATTTCTCAAACTCAGTGCATAACTTCTTTTTAGTAGATCCAAAAATGATATCATCAACATATACTTAAACTAGTAGAATATCACTTTTGACTCTTTTAATGAACAAAGTCTTATCTATCTGACCTCTCTGAAATCTATTATCTAATAAATAAGTAGATAAAGTCTCATACCAAGCTCTAAGAGCTTGATGTAGACCATATAATGCCTTTTCTACCTTATAAACTCTGTCAGGGGACTCTGGATCTTCAAACCCTGAAGGTTGACAGACATAAACCTTCACTCTTAATCATGCCATACAGAAATGCGACTCTTCACATCCATTTGGTAATCCTACAAAGTCTTGAACGAGGCAATAGGTAAGAAACAGCCTAATTGCTTCAATCCTAGCAACTGGAGCAAAAACCTCATCATAATCTATTCCCTCTTCTTGAGTGTAACCTTGTGCAACCAACCTTGCCTTGTTTCTAATCACAATACCTCTTTCATCTTTCTTGTTCCTGTACACCCATTTAGTACCAATGGCTCTTTTGCCATGTGGTAAATCCACCAAGGTCCAAACCTGTTGTAACTTGAACTGCAGAAGCTCTTCTTGCATAGCTTCTATCCAGCTTGGATCTTTTAATGCTTGGATTACCTTTTTGGGCTCTTCCTGTGATAGGAAACAAGCAAACAAACAAGTATGAAGGTCTTCATGAGTTTTCCCTTCATAAATAGCACTAATAAACCCTTGTTCATTTGTAGTCTTTGTCATTCTCCTTGTCAGTACACCAGACTGTACATCACCAATCACATGATCAAGTGAATGATCTTTATGGATTCTTGTATTTGGAGTAGAAGGAACTAGATATGTGGTAGTAATGTTGCTCATGTCTACTTTTGTTTCATCACCAAAGAAATCAGCATTGGCTAAAGTAAGCATATAAACTGTTGGACCCTAACAGAATAATATTTAGACTACCAGTATTAACATTTGTACTGGCAGTATTAATACTTGGCCCAGTAGTATTAACATCTTGAGTACTGTTTTCAGGCCTCTCTTGATCATCAATTCCACTTTCTTGACTTACACCTTCATCATCCTTCTTTCCAGCATTACTAGAAAGGTTTTGTTCATCCATTGTTAGCATCTTTAAGAAAATCAAATAGTGAACCATCTTTCCACAGTGGCATCAAAATGTAGTCTTGGCTAGATCCTGTCTCCTTGCTAGAATGACATGTACCAACACTTTCTTCTGTACCTACAGAATCATTAGAGTTTGTACCTGCAACAACTGGCACATAATTCATTGATTTTGTTAGAACATCAATATCAAACAACCACTTTGGTCCATCACCTGCAATAATAGGCTTATCCTCCAAGAACCTAATATGCAAGTTTTCTTCTACTTTCCTAGTTCTAATGTTGTATACCCTAAAAGCCTTACTATTTAATGAGTATCCAACAAAGAATCCTTCATCTGACTTTCCATCAAACTTGCCCAAATAATCTAAGGTATTAAGAATGGTAACATGACACCCAAATGGTCTCATGAAGCTTAGAGCAGGTGTTCTACCTCTAAATAGTTCATAAGGGGTCTTGTTATGAGGCTTAACTACTAATACCCTATTCTGCACATAGCAAGCAGTATTAACTACTTCAGCCCAAAATGTAGTAGGTAACTTAGAGTCAGCTAACATAATTTCTAGCAGCCTCAAATAGTGTCTTATTTCTCCATCTCAGCAATATCATTTTGCGGAGGAGTTCTATCTACACAAAATTTCCCTCTTAAGCCCTTTCATATCATAAAACTCACTCATAACTCTATTTTTGAACTCTGTTCCATTGTCACATCTGATTATCTTTACTTTCTTATCAACTAGATTTTCTATCTCAGTTATAAAGCTCTTAAGAATGCCACTAGTCTCATCCTTAGATGCTAAAAAGAAAACCCAAGTAAATCTGCTATAATCATCAGTGACAACTAGACAATATTTCTTATTCATTAAGCTGCTCACAAAAGTTGGACCAAACAAGTCCATATGCAACATGAATAAAGGCTGAGTAATAGAGTTCTGAATCTTGGACTTACAAGAGGCTTTGTGTTGCTTTCCCTTAAGGCAAGCAACACAAGTTTGGTCATTTTTAAAACGTTTTATAGGTAAACCTCTCACAAGATTTTCCTTAACAAGTTTATTAATAGTTTTAAAATTTACATGACCTAGCCTCCTATGCCATAGCATTGATTCATCAAGTGTGGCCTTTGCAACAAGACAAGTTAAACTCTCTTTAGGAATAATATTTTTCATATCAACACTGTACATATTGTTCTTTCTAGGAACTTTAAGTAAAACCTAAAACATCCAGTGTTAGTAAAAAGAACACTTTTCTTTTTGTCACACATCTGTGAAACACTAAAAAGGTTAAATTGTAACTCCTTGACAAAGTACACATCCTCAAAATCAAGCTTGCCAATTTTGAGAGTTCCTTTACCAGTTATTTTCCCTCATTTGGCTCCTTCCCCAAAGGTAACATATCCTTCATCAAATTCCTTAAAGTCTAAGAGATAGGACATGTTTTATCTCATGTGCCTTGAGCATCCACTGTCAACATAGCTGTGATCTTCTTTTTGTGTATGACCCTGCACATAAAAATAAGGAAATTAGTTTCCTTTGGGGACCCAAGCCATCACTGACTTGGATCTGCCTCGTGCATCAACATAATTATGTTTCTTCAAAGTAATTGATGCACTATTAAGTTTGGTAGGTCTCCAAACCTAACATGCTGAGGCCTTAACAGCATTAACCTGATTTTCCCTAACAGCATTAACTACTGCTGAATTTGGCCTAGTAGTATTAACTGCTTTTGGCCTAGCAGTATAAAAACTTCCCTTAGCAGTATTAACTTTTTGGCTAAAATTTTTGTTAGTTAATGTTGTTTTTATTTGATAGGGCCTCTTTACAGTTGATTGTGCTGATTTAGAAAAACGTGACATTGGTCTAGCACTATAAACTGTAGTTTTGGGATGAGCAATCCTAACAAGCCTAGCAGTATTAAGTGGTCTTAGGCCAGTTTTCATTAAAACTGCTCTTGGAGCCATATTCTTGTGAGACCAGGGTAGCCTTTTAGCAAATTATTGTAAATTCATCCTTTGTAAATAATATTCCCAAATACCACCCTTTCCCTTTGATGGTAATGCAGTGAGCCTGCACATGTCAAAATTTTTTTTTTTTCGATCCAACAGACAAAACAAAGCCTTTATTTAACATCACAAAGTCACTTCCTAGCTGTTGGGACTTCTGCTTATTCTAGTTTCTTTGATTTTCCCTAGGACTTTGTAACCTGTACATCTCAGCATACTTAACTGGTTTCCTAACTGGTTTTTCTTGTTGTTTAGGTCTAACAAATTCCATCTTAGCAACAGTAGGAAAACAGTTTTCTTCTCTAACTTATCATCTGAAAACACAACTCCTCAACCAATGGGGCATCAGAGATTCCTTAACCTCATTAGAAGTATCTTCACTAACACTTTTACTAGGCTTAGGTCCATATCCTTCAAACTCAGGCTGTTGGAACTCCTCTAGACCAGAGTAGGACATATCAAGATTTGGAGGTGAAAATAGCCTTGTAAGAGGAGGTGGAATAGCATTATAGCTTACAAACCCTAGACCCTTTATACTTTTATCAGGTATCTAACTCCTTATCAATTTATCTAAACTCTTAAAAGCATTATCAAAATTTTCTATTTTAAGTTGATTCTTTCTTTTTCTTGTTTAAGCATTTCTAACTGATATTGAGAAATCACTCTACATATCCTTTTTATATCAAAACAAACCCTAAAAAGATGAAAATGTGCATAATTATGCTTGTATATGTGTATTTTGTCTTTTGTGAATGTGTAGGTACGGATATTGCAAATATCACAAGAAAAGAGCCAAAACCGGGCAAAAACAGACACAAGAACGGAAAGAGTACACAAGAGACGGGAGTTTGCTAGCAAAAGGTCAACAATGGTCAACCCACAAGATGACAAAAACCCTTAAAACCCCAAAACAGCCCTTAATGTTAAACTATTTTCACAAAAAGTCCAAATCAATAAACACCGTTAGTCCTTAAAACTAACAAGGACTAACGGTCGTTAAGTTTCAAATCTATTAACCCTTTACCAATTACCCGAGCTCAAAATAAATAAAAAGCCCAAAACCCTTTTTATATAAGCCCAAGTCAACGTCCCATATACCCGGGTCAAACTGAAATCAAATGAAATAAGAAATTAGGGCCGCGGGAAAATAGTTTTACTCTTTACCCAGTCTTCCCCATTTTCACCCTCTCAAATTAACCTCAATTAAAAGGCAATTAACTCGTTTGACGTGGCTCCCAAAGATGCTTAGTACAATGCTCCAGCTCAGCATAAGAAGACGTCACCAAAAGACTATGATTGGTTGATCTTACACAAGGAATGACACGCGTGCTCAAAAGAAACACACCAAAGGAAGGAATTTTGCACTAAAATCCATGTAAAAGAAGCACAACCTTCCAAAGTTATGGGATTGAACAGCGTGGCAATCCGTGTGCTCAATTTTCATCTAACGGCCACAAAGCTTGATCCAATGATTAGATGAAATGGAAGGTTGAGATTAAAAGGAGCGTATGAAGACCTGGAACCTTCCTCTCAAGCCTATAAATAAGAGGCTTCACTCACTCACAGAAGCATCTAGTTAGCTAATATAGGAGTAGTATAGAAGTATCTTTTAGCTTATTGTAATTTTTAGCTTATTGTCATTTAATCCTTGTAATTTTCATTTAAAAAGCTTTGTAACTCGTTTTCATTAATAAAATTTGCAGTTTACTTTTAATCTTGTGTTTTAATCCGTTTTTACTTAATATGCAATATGGTTTGATAAGTCTCAATAAGCTCTTAATAAGCTATTAAACTCTACTCAAGCTAGTTAAATTCTCATTTAAGCTCTTAAAGCTTATATGAGCTTAATAATTCTCAAATCCAACCTCAAATTTACCTCAGCTTACTTTTGGAAAGGAAACCAGAAATGGAAGGGTTTTCAGGACCACACTAGCTTATCTATGATAAGCTCGAGCTTGTTGATTAGCTCATAAGAGCATTTTTAAGCCTTGTTTGTGCAAAGGCAATTGTAAGTCCTCATTTTCATTTTATAGCTTAAAATTACATTGTAGCTTAATCCTGCTTAATAGTAGCTTATTTCTGTTTAGATTAGCTTATTGTAGCTTATTATAGTTGTTTAATGCTCATTATGTTCAATTTGTAGTTTAAATCTCATTTTATTAGTTTTAGTTATAAAACAGTTGAAAAATCCATAAAAATTAGCTTTAGCTTGTAGCTTATAGTTTTAGCTTATTTGATTCTTGAAAGTTGATCATTAGGGTTATTATAAGCACTGCACTATCTGGTAATTTGAACTTGTTCATTAATTCTTAATTGGTTTGTATAGAATCTGAGTCAGTTAAGCTTAGATCTTTAAGCTCATTGAGTTTTGATTGTTTCTAGCTATTATTCTTAGTGAATTTGTTGTTACTTTGGTGAATTATTAGTGTAGAAGTTAGTTTGAAAGGTCTGCACTAATTGGTTTTATGGATTGGGGTCAAATGCACCAGATAGGATAAAAGGCTTTAAAGCTAATTTCTAGCTATAAAATCAGTAGGTAAAAGTAGTTGTTAGCCTTTCAAATTTTGAGCACAAGTAGTTTTTAGGTCATATTAGATCTGTTCAATCTTATTTTGTAGAATTTAGTTCATTAGCTTATCTGGTTTTAGGTCTCAAAGTAGTACTTTGTCTTTTGATATAATAACAAAAAGTAGGGTAAAATGAATTATCAGCCTTTTCAATTAGCTTTTTCTTTGATCATTTTATTTTCAAAATAGTTTTTAAAAGTTGTTTTAAGTAGATTTGAGGTCAAGCTTTAAAGTAATATAAGCTTGATTTCCATAAGGATCCATTTACTCATTAAAAAATAAGCTCAAAGTTGTCTTATGGGACTGTTTGGTTAACAGTTTTTCACTTTTTGTCTAAAATCAGTTTATACATCTCCTACAATCCTTTGATCATTTAATCTTAAGCTTTTGTTTCCAAGTGATTCAAGCGTAGATCCTCAAGTGCAAAAGAAGAATACTTCTAGTCATCAAGTCAAAAAGTATTATAGTTTAGTTGTTGTTTATGTAACATAGTTACGATCGTGTTGTATCTTGTAATTCATATTGTGATTGTGTCTAATAGTTAGATCGGTTAGATAGTGTTAGTGTTTAGGTGAAGTGATATCTTGTTAGTGTGGTTAATATTTTAGGCCTTAAAATACAAGCGTGTGGTAGATTGGTTCTAGCTAAAATTAGGACTCGACATTTGGCTCAGTGTCAAAAATTGATGTAAGCTACTTGTGTACGGTTTTCTCCGCCTAAAGGGAGTTTGTTGACATAGTGAAGAGAACTCTCGAGTTGGGTACTCGATGAGTGGAGTAGGGCAAAGAGGAGCTTCGTTACCGAACCACTATAAATCCGTGTGTTGTGGTTTGATCTTTCTAAATCTTATCTCTTGTCTTACAAATTTACATTGTTACTTATTATCATTTATTTACTTAACTAGATTGTTCATATTGTGTGTACATTGAGATCACATAAAATCGAATCTAACTTTTATAAATAAACGATACACTAAATTAAAATGCGGTAAACTATTCAACCTCCCCTTCTAGTTTTTCACAATTGATATCAGAGCCAGGTTAAACAAGATTTTTAAAATAAATTGTATTTTAAAACTTGAAAATGATCTATGGAATCAGAAAAATAGGGCAATCTATGCAAAGACCACCACTATTTGAAAGTGATGGATTTATTTATTGGAAAAATAGATTCGAAACTTATGTGAAATCAAAAGATCTAGATCTTTGGCATGTCATTAGCTATGGTGATTTTCCTCCCGTTCAAATTAATCCTGAAACTAAAAAAGATGAAATTATACCATTTGACAAATAAAGCGACGATCTTAAAAAGAAACTTGCTAAAAATAATGAAGCTAAAATGGTAATTTATAATGCTTTTCCATGTAAAGAATATGAAAGAATTTTTATGTGTAAAATCGAAAAAAGAAATATGGGATACTTTATCAATCACTCACCAAGGTAATAGTCAAGTCAAGGATAACAAAATAGATCTTCTTGTTCAACAATATGAACAATTTACGATTCCGAAAGAGGAATCGATAGATAATGCTTTTGCTAGATTTAATACTATCATTACTAGTCTAAAAGCATTTGATGAAAGTTTTTCTAGCAAGAACTATGTTAGGAAATTTCTTATGACACTTCATCCTAAATGGCGCGCAAAAGTCACGGCTATTGAAGAGTCGAAGAATTTGACAACACTATCACTTGACGAACTTATCGGCAAATTGAAAGTATATGAAGTGATAATAAAGAAAGATTCCGAAATGGTCAAAGGCAAAAAAACCAAAGTAGATCACTCGCTTTAAAGACGAAAAAGGAATCTAGTGATGAAGAAAGTTCGACCTCTGATAGTGAAGACGAAGAGTATACTATGGCCGTGAGAGACTTCAAGAAGTTTTTCAAAAGACGAGGAAGGTTTGTAAGACAACCACGCGATGAAAGAAAGTCATTCCAAAGACGTAAAGATGACAAAAATGGTAAAAGCGAAAGAAAATGTTTTAGATGCGGAGTCCAAATCACCTCATCGGAGAATGCCCAAATCCACCAAGAAGCAAGAACCAAATGGCTTTTGTCGGAGAAGCATGGAGCGATAGTGGGAAAGATGAGAAAGAAAAGACTAAAGACGAAAATTGTCTCGTAGCTCAAGCGTCTAATGAGATATGCTTGGGAATTAATTTGGAGCCCGACGAGTGGATTAAAGATAGTGGATACTCAAAACACATGACGGGTAACCGAAAGCTATTCTCTACATACAAAGCATACAACGGAGGTGACGTTATTTTCGAAAGTAATTTACGTGGTAACATCGTAGGCAAAGGTACGATTTCTCATGACTCCTTCATTATTGGAAATGTTTACCACGTAGATAATCTAAAATTTAACTTGCTAAGTGTTGGCCAAATATGTGATAATAAGTGCAAAGTAATATTTATTGAGCACGATAGTGAAATAATTAAAGACGAAAAAGTCATAGGTAGATGAATTAGAAAAAAGGCTTATACGTGATGAAACTAGGAAATAAATCGGAAGATAAAATATGTCTTGCAACTTTAGATGAAAACTCCGCCTTATTACATAGAAGATTAGGTTACACAAATATGTAATTAACTCAATCTCTAGTGTCTAAGAAGTTAGTTAGAAATCTTCCTAAGCTTAAATTCGAACGATATTTTTGTGACGCTTGCAAAATTAGAAAGCAAGCTCATACTAGTTATAAAGCAAAAAATATAGTCTCAACCACTAGATGATTAGAAATATTACAGCTGGACTTATTCGGCCCTTCCGTCATACGGAGTTATGGAGGAAATCGTTACACCTTAATAATTGTTGATGGCTACTCTCAATTTACATGGACTAGATTTTTAGAAAATAAAACCGAAGCTTTTGAAAAATTTGAAAATTTTAGTAAAATGATTCAAAACAAATTAGGATGTTCCATAGTGTCAATTAGAACAGATCATGGTCGGGAATTTGATAATGAAGTACAATTCGGAAACTATTGTGACTCTAATGGGATTACTCACAATTTTTCCGCTCCTCGTACTCCATAATCAAATGGGGTAGTAGAAAGAAAGAATCGTACTCTACAAGAAACGAGTAGGACTATGTTAAATGAACAATCCGTCCCACAAAAATTTTGGTGTAACGCGGTTGATACATCAACTTATATAATTAATAAAATTTCAATTAGACGTATTTTAGGAAAAATCCCATATGAATTATTAAAAGATAGAAAACCAAATCTTAACTATTTCAAAGTATTTGGAAGCAAATGCTTCATTCTTAATACAAAAGATTATCTCACCAAGTTCGACCAAAAGTCGTATGAAGGTGTCTTCCTAGGATATTTGCAAAATAGTAAAGCTTATATAATTCTTAACAAACAAACAATGAAAGTCGAAGAATCCTTAAATGTGACATTCGATGAAACTCCTTCACCGCCTAAAACATCACCTTCGGAGGATGATGATTTTGTTGAAAAAGAAGCAATTGAGGTTAATAAAACAAGACCCTAAGGCAATGATGTCATAGATAAATCTTTAGAAAGTAATGAAATCATAAGTATTAAAGAATCTAAGAGTCATCCACTAGAAAATGTTATTGGTAACCTAGATCAAAGAACTATTAGATCACAAGCTCAAAGACTAATAAGTAATTGTCTTTTGTTTATTTAACCTAGAACCTAAAAAATAAATGAAGCTTTAAAAGATGAAAGTGGGTAGTTGTATGCAAGAAGAATTGACAATTATGGTAACAAACGATGTTTGGAATTAGTCCCAAATTCCTAGAATCATAAACTATTTGGAACAAATAGGTTATTAGAAAACAAGCTTGATGAAAATGGAGTCGTGTCTAGAAATAAAGCTAGGCTAGTCACCCAAGGTTATAATCAACAAGAAGGAATTAATTATGACAAAACTTATGCACCTGTAGCTAGATTAGAATCTATAAGATTTTTACTAGCTTATGCATGCGCACTAGATTTCAAACTATTTCAAATGGATGTAAAGAGTGCATTCCTTAATGGTTTTATCAATGACGAGGTTTACGTGGCACAACCTCTGGGATTTTTTGATTTCGCAAAACCTAATCATGTTTATAAACTCAAGAAAGCTCTCTATAAACTTAAACAAGCTCCTAAATCTTGGTACATTAGGTTAAAAGCCTTTATCATTAAACATGATTATACCATGGGAATGGTAGATAACACACTATTTACTAAAAAGAAAGAATCTAACCTTATTATTGTCCATATATATGTCGACGACATTATATTCGGCTCAACTTGTCAAGAATTGTGTGATGATTTTGCCAAGATCATGCATGATGAGTTTGAAATGAGTATGATGGGGGAACTAAACTTTTTCTTAGGGTTACAAATAAAACAATTAGAAGATGGTATATTTTTCAATCAATCAAAACATATAAAAGAAATGCTTAAAAAATTTGGATTAAAAGACTCTAAACCTATGAAAACTCCTATGTCTACGGAAACAAAACTCACGAAAGACGAAGAAGGTGAGTCCATGGATAATACTAAATATAGAGGTATGATAGGTAGCTTATTATACTTAATGGCAGGTAGGCCTGATATCATGTTTAGTGTTTGCCTTTGTGCACGCTTCCAAGAGGATCCTAAAACCTCTCATCTTGAAGCAGTTAAACGTATCTTTCGATACATTAAAGGCACTGCGCACTTAGGATTATGGTATCCTAAGGGGCCCGACATAGAAATTGTAGTATATGCCGACTCTGATCATGCGGGAGATTATATGGACCAAAAAAGCACTAGCTGTATTTGTACGTTTATGGGATGTTGTTTAACATCTTGGTTTTTAAAGAAGCAAACCGTTCTTGTCTAAGTTTTGTAAGTATGTGTTGGTGCATGGGAAGGTTAAGACAAAGAGGTCAATATCTCTTTTTAATACATGCATGTGATATTGTGTTTGACTTAAAATTTTGGCTTCTTTTCCTTTTGTTTGCTTGCACCGAAAATTGAAGGGTAGGGGAGGACATGAAATTTTGAATTTTTATACTAGGATACTTGTACTATGTTATTGTGGGTTTACATGAAAAGGTGATATGTTTTCGGGTTTCCGTTTGATCAAAAACGCTAAAAACGCAAACTCACGCCAAAAATAAAAAAATAGCAAACGTAAAACCACGAAATGACATAAAATGACTTTATTCATTATAATTCACGTAAATTAAGCTCAGTCCGACGTCGAAACGCTTTTGATAATGATTTTTAGTTTTTACGTGGGACAACTTCCCGGATTAACGTCAAATTTCCACTTAACTTATAAAAGTTAAAATAATGAACGGAATCGGTAAAAATATTGACCTGAAATTTACAGGGTGTCACAATCTTCAAGATGTTCAACTTGATTCTAATAAGAAAGACTCATCATTTACAAGGGCGGAACTCAAAGAATAAAGTCTTTTTTTGTAACCATGGTTTTCGACACATTGCCTCACTAATCCACAAGGATTGAACCCACCGCCACACATACTCAAACTAGGTAAAGCCCTCCTTTTTCAGGAGGTTGACGTGGCCACTTCAAGATTATTTACATGTAGTACGAATTAAACGTGAGACCTTACTCATTTTAGAGTGATAGCCATAAACCCTTTTGCCACTAGGCCACCCTTGAATGGTAACGAGTTTAGTGAGTTATGGCAATTAGCTTACTAAACCCCTTTCAATCTCCTCAACATTTGAAGACCTGGAGACTTAGACACATGTCTAAGTGACCGAAGAATATGCGGGATATGTTTGAAAGGATAAGTACAAATACTTATCCACCAAAGTCAACATATCTATGTTTGGGTAAAGAACAAGGTGAGTGTCATCACTGACCTCTAAAAAGTGTGTTGTCACCTTACTTAGAATAGATATTTATAATAGAGACAAAAGCACGAATGTACTTATCCATCAACCTTCATACACACACTTATTATCCAACGAGTATTACCCAACACTTAGCCTATAAATAGTAGAGTTGTAAAGGAGTAAAGTTTTAAATTTGTGCATTTAATGTTGAAACATTGACAAACACTTTACTCCTCTAAAACACAAATAAGTCCCTCAATAGTCAGTTGGATAGCATAGTTGTAACTCAAAGTAATACTTAGGTTTACTTTTAGTTTTAGAGAGGAGATCATATACATACATTGTCATTCAATCCCAACTGTTATTCCACAAATAGTTGGGTATAGTGGTTTGATAAATATCTAATAAGAATTAAACGTTGAAAAGTTTTTGTGTCTTTACTTTAAGCTCTATAACTTGTTAACAAATCTTTTCATTACATTACTTTGCCATGGAACTAGGTTAGTTAACTTTGTAGTTAAGTTAATCTAGCTAATGGGAACAACAAGACTTAAATGCGGAAAAAAAATTAGAAAATGGGTAAAAAAGATTTGAACTTTGAGGTAATGGCAATTTGAGTCCTTGTCTTTGTTTTACAAATGGTGTAGTATACAAGGAGTTTAGCAATTGGCAGTTTAGGTCCCTGTGGTTTATAAAAGGCTATTGGGCTAAGGGATTGGGCTTTTATATCCGGGTGTGGCCCATTTGGGCTTAGGGACCATTTATGGACTTTTCTGAAAGTTAAGGGGTTATTTTGAAACACTTTGGGTCTGTTCACTTTTGTTGACCAAGATTGACTGGAGTTGACTGTAGATTTGACTTTTTCTGGCTTTGGCTTCCGGCTTTTGTACACTCTTCCGTTCTCGTGTCCGTGTTTGCTTGTTTTTGAATGTTTTCTTGTGATTTTTGATATATCCGTACTTGCACACACAAAACTCAAATACAAGTATATATTTGCCAAATTTGGACTGTTTTGGGCTTAATTGGGTCATTTATGGTATAAACGGATACGTGTATTTTACACTTATCAGGTATATATAGTCCATACGCCTCATATCTATACAATAATGCCTATTCTAGTCCATGTGTATGTGACTATGATAAACTATGGTAATTCCGTAATGTCATCATATAAAATGGATTTCTAACAATCTTCCCCCATGGGACGATATGCGGAATTACTTATGATATTTTCCTAACAAGTACATATTGATTAAGAACAGGAACTTCCACGAAGCTTCCAATGCAGATGATGTCTTTTGTGGTCTTTGACTTCAAGTATGCACTCCAACATGAATCATCTTTGTAGTACCTTGTCGGATAAATATTATAATAGGCATAAACTAGGCAACCCATAAACTTCTTGGTTAAGGAGAAGCTTTTGAACCAGCTTCCCCTTAATTCATGCCACATATTCTTTATTTAGATGCTTTCAAAGCTTCTCCCCAAACTAGAAATCCTCTCTTGAGCAGTTTCAAAGCTTTCTTACAAGCTTATAATAATTAAGTGCACAACAGAATTAGTAGGATACCACCTCAAATATTACTGCTTCTTTAAGAATAAGCTTAGTGATTAACCGTTCGGGGAGACATTAACTGGATCAGCAACGCATCTTCTCACGCTTGAATAATTCTTCACACAACTCTTCCCCATAAAAATTCAAATAATGCATACTAACTTTCACAAGATATCACTTCCCCCGTGTGGTTGAAGAAATGCACCTAAAAGCCACAAGTTAAAGCGTTAATTTTCTTTGCGGTTATGACATTTGTCTTCCTGGCATGGCCTAATAAAAAAGATTTTCAAGAAAGATTACTTTTTTAAGCTTTCAAGAAAAAGAAAGGCAAAGACTCCTGGGTGTATCCACTCCTTCCCCCTTGCTAGTTTCGATACCTCGGAATTAGAAAAACCTTGTACACACATATACTTGAATACTTGTGTGTGAAGAATAAAATAGCTCAAATCTATCCTATGAGAATCAACTGCTAATCAAATCTCTACTCATAAACTCTCTCTGACTATCTTTTTACCAACCATTTTGTAGGCTATTTGAAGTGACCATTGATGGAGTAAACCCGATATACCAAACTTGAAACTGAAGTAGAATTCCCCGTTCTTGTGACTTAAGCTTGCACTAATGTTGGAAGAATAATGTAGAGAAACCCAATATTTGCCAAGCAAAGTATGAGACATTCATCACCTTTTGCGATTATCCACAACGTCTTATGCGTGTGACACTGAGAACTACAACCTATCTCCTTTAAGTGATAGTTATCTAGGTTTTTAACCAACCCTCCCCCCCCCCCCTCGACTGATGGTAACTAGATAACCCAAGTCTTCATCTAAAATCATAAGCCCGGACAAGTTATCATTGAAAGTCATGCATCCAACCAACCCCGACTTCAAGATAAAATAAGAACACGCCTTCGTGAAATCCAACTTCAATCTCAAATAAGTGATACCCAATCAACTCCGTAGCCACTTGGAAAAATTCATACCCAATATAGCCATTAAAATTTAAGTTCCATGATTCTTTATAAAAATCGATCCTGGTCTCGTCACTAATCTTGTCACTTTGTCATTTTGAACCCTGGATATTGGCCGTTTAACCCATAATTAACCAAAATTCATCTCACACGTCCTTATAACACTTAACAAATGAAATTTAGACAAAGCTAAAACCCACGTCACTTTCGTAAAACCAGTCTATGTTATTTTATTGATATCACGCAGCCCAAAATCAGCCCAAAGGAGGATAAGTAAAACGTTCCAGCCCCAATCCAATTCATACCCAAATATTTAGGATATATATAAAACCATTTATACCCTAATTATACCTAAAAACCCTAATATTTCTCTCAACAAAAATGCCCTAATCACCTATTTTCTCTCTACAAACATATGATCCAAAATCTTCATCAACCCTTATAACTCCAACTGGTACATGTAACAACAAATCTTCATATTTCTTCTCAACCAGATTTAGTATCAAACATAACACATCCAACCTTAATCACCTCTATCAAACACTATATCCCTTTCATTTAATCAACCCACAAATTGATTATCAACTCAGAATCCAAATCAAAATATAATTACCATACACGGCTTAAACCCACGACCAATCTAAACCAATTTTGTTATTTATGCTGAAGGTAAACGCGCATCAAAGAAGAGTACCAACGGCTTCAAGATCTTGTTGAAAAAGGTCTCGGGTAGGTTGTATGCGAATTGTTTTCCAGTTTTCCAAATCGAAACAAAAAAAGGTTATAACCCAATTGTTATAAACCAATCTTTAAGTTTCGAATATTAAAAGAGGACATGTGTTTCTCAAAGATCAATGATGAATTTCAAAACATGTAAAATTTTTATAGATTTGTAGAGGAGTTGAAATTTGAGATCCTTTCTTTCATGTTCTTAATTTTGAATCTGTTGAGGTTGGAGATTGGATTGGAGTTGTTGAAGAGATGTGTCTATGGGATTATGATAGTGGACTTGTTTTTGGATTTGTTGTGTGACTAAGGGATTGGGTAGATATTGGATTTGTTGAGGCTGATGTTGGCTGTGGTTGTTTGTTGTGGTGTTATAGATGTTTTTTATTGTGGCTTTGTTAATGTAGAGTGTACTTCTTTTCTTGTCCTTCTGTCTTTGACTCGTTTGACCAACTCAGTTGAGTTAACCCAGTCAACTCGGTAATACTGAGTTAACTCGGTATGAGTCAGATCTACTTATTTCTTGCGAAATATGTCGATACATATTTCGCACAAATTGTTGCAACATATTTCGCACGTTCTGAAACATATTTTGCACACAAACCAAATTTTGGGCATAATATAGTTTTAGAAATGTGTAATATTTCGCACAAAAAAAACACCTGCATATTTCGCATCTGTTACATATTCGCACCTGTTACATATTTCGCAACCAACATAACATGTTTTGCAGTCTTCAACTATGAGGTGCTTATTTCGCAGACTTCCAAATAAGCCCATAAAATAAGTACAAAAATAAGTAGTTATGAGAATAGTCATGGAAGAAATAAGCAGAAACAGACCCCAAAAATGCACGAAATAAGTAGATAATCCCCAAACAAACCCATTTGACATAAATCAAGACCAATAAAAGTACTATAACTTTGACCATAGATTCAGATCCAAAACCCGCATATCGAGACAACATGTGACAAAAACAATGATAAAAGTGACATATTTGAGACACGGAACCCAAAAATTAATAGACCCGACCCAAGAATGAAACCAGGCTTTATTACCAATTAGAGAAACTAAAGAATCATTGATCCAGTGGTCGGGGAGACTCAAACCACAAGATAGACATGTTTAGAGAGAGAAAGCTAGAGAGAGAAAGAAATGTGTAAAATGAATAAAGAAGGAAAATAATTCAAGAGTCTCAACCCCTCCATGGAAGCCATGGAGGGGTATATATAGTCCATACTCCTCATATCTATACAATAATGCCTATTCTATTCTCTGCTTATGTGACTATGATAAACTATTGTAATTTCGTAATGTCGTCACATAAAATGGATTTCTAACAGACTCAGGGGTCCCTTAACCAATGAAAGGAGTCCCAAAAGTCCAAAAATATTATGAAAAGACTTAGGGGTCACTTACCATTAACCCTTACAAAGCTAGATACCAGGTTCTAACAAAGGTAGAACTGACCCAATGCAATCACAATTCTTTTACAAGGATGATGAGTGATACTACAACAACTAAATAATGTACAAGATACATCAAAGTGATCTTGATGAGATGATGGAGATGCAAAACAAGATTGCTTGAACCTGATCGTCTTGTATGCAATTTTGGTAATTTCTTCTATTAAGTGAATTACCTACAAATGATATATGAAAGCTATCTAGATCTGAAAAAAAAGAGAGAAATCAAATTATGAGTGAGATTAAATTGGGAATGGGTGAGTAAAACATAAGAAATGGCTTGCTATTTATAGGCAAAAATATCACTGTAGCACGGTTTCAGTGGTATTATTCTAGTAGGGTACCAGCTAGTGTACACACTTGGAATCGGCGCTTTCAATGTGGTTCTATTCTAGTAGCGGTTACCACAGCTAGTGATTCATCAAATGAGAATCGGCTGTTATTACAATTCACTCGACTTTAGCAGATTCCATTTCACAATAGGGAAATAGGCCAGTGTTTTCTACATCGGAGCTCCATCTCTAACTACTGTCAACGGTTCCAGCAGAGTTCCCTTACTCCACAATATGGGCATCGTTAAGTTCATATGAAGGATACCAGGATCTTATCTGACACAAAATCATGAAATTTTAGATTACCAAAATCGTTCAAAAATATTTCTGTGACTAGTTTGCTTGATATATTGTTTTTGTAGACATTATGGCAATAAGTTTAGATGATGTCATCTATGAGCTAAAATCATTTCAAACAATATTTACATAATTTCAAAACTATAATTCTAAGTTAACTTTATTATGAAAAGATAAGATGCGTATGCAACAGTATTTTTAACCTTTTAGCGAAACTTATTATGTCTAAAGCTTGAGAATTCCTATATTTTTAATTGTAAAATGATTTAGATGATTGGTTATCGTGACAAAACAATGGAGAAGATCCTTTTGTACATTGTATGATAAAATTAGACTGTTTCTAGACAGATTATTTGTCTTTACCACAAATTATCCACTTTCTTTTGTTGATGACAACAACAAGAATTTATTGATTAATAAATTATTCTGCGTATTTAATTGTTTGTTTTTGTATTCTGTTAGCATTGATACGGCGTATCTGTTCCTTTAGATACGACGTATCCTGTCTGATCTGTCATACGACGTATTCGCCTCCTTGAATACAACATATTTATTATTTTCTTTACAAATCTATTTCTCTAGAATAGCTTTACTTTGCATCATGTCTTACTTTTCAAGAACAGAATCTAGACTTCGTCCATATCATTTCAACTACCCTGAAAAAAGCCTGACAATGTGATGTGTTTCAAAAGATTTAAATTTTTAAGACTAAAAATACTGGACAATTATATGGAAACACACGGGTAAAAGTATAACCCACGTATGCAGTATAATATTTTTAGGTAAGACCAGGTCGTCCACAGGGATTAGAGTAGTGTTCGAATAATCAGAAAGAAAATAGACTTTAACAATTTTGAAAATAACTTTAGTTTTATCAATGATAATAAAGATGACTACTCGGATAGTTAAGAATAATTTATAAGTGCTGGAAATAATTTGACCTTGAAGATGGGACTTTAATTTATAAAAATGATTTCTCGTCAGAAAACATTTTTACGAATTAACTTGATTAACTTAAAACTTATATTTAGTTAACTAGACCAAATGTGTCACTCAAATAATCCAGTTATTATTATATCAAAGCTTATTTTGTTTATCAATTTACGAAAGTGGATTTCTCAGCACAGACGTTAAAGACCATAGATATATCTTTAAACCACATAGATTATAACGGGTCTTTCGACCTATACCGATATGATTATATAATCTAAGTTGATAAGCAAAGATGGATAAGATAAGATATAACAGGTTTGCAACATAAGATTAAGATTAAAATGATCAAAATCATACCAAACACTTATTCATTATCGTAACTTCACCGAGTAGTCATGAGAGAATTAGCCTCTCATGGCTAAGGAGTTTATAACAAAAGTATATTTTACACAAACTTCCATTATTTCAATAACTAATTAGAAAACCGTCTTCGTTCTTGATCGTTAGATCTTTCTCTTCAACTTAGAAGGTGTTTCATAGTAAAAGGAGGGAAATATGTGTGTGTGAGAGATGGTTGATGAAGAGAGAATGGGATGATTTGAGGATGCAAATCCGTCCTCTATTTATAGGCAAGATTAGGTGCAAAGTGCAGCGAACTTTCAAAGAAGTGCGGCGGTTTTGAGGAGTTAAAGCAGGAGCATTTATTAGACTTTAATTCTTTAAACTTTTGGAGAATGTGCGGTGCACAATATTTATAAGTACGGTGGTGTTTTGGCTTCACAGGAAAGTGCGGCACACAATGTAGCAAGTGCGGTGGACTTCTTGATCTTTGGCTATAAATCTTTTCTTTTCTTGTATTCGTCGCCCAAAATGTATAGATTCATGAGCTTGGGTCTCTTGAGTCTTCAAGTGAACCTATAAGCAGTTCAAGCTTAATTAAGTACCAAAAGTTCATGAGAAATGATAAAATACACACAAATAATGCCATAGAAACATATATAATTTGGGCGTTATCAAATCACTCCACACTTAGCTTATTGCTTGCCCTCAAGCAATGGAAGCGAAAAAATAAAATCATTTGTCGTGACGTGGAGAAAATTTGAATTTTTAAGAGAGTTTGCATATTAGATAACTTTTTAGTCATAGACATATAACATAGCACCTCACATAGGGATAGTGTTTGATTTTAAATTCACTCAGCCACTCATATATGGCTTAAATATTTTTTTGTGAAGAACACTCAATTTGCACAGGCATAATCTAGACAGCTACCATAGGCTTGTACTTAACACATAAACCTGACCGAATGGTGGAACTTGGGTACTAGATAGGATTCAATCTTCATGCGCTGGACATAAGCCTTTATTTCTTTTGAACTATTACAACTCATATAGAACTTTTTTTTTCATACCATTACAACTAAGGCTTAGCACAGGACTTTCTTCATTCAACTTTCAGATATTTCAGCAACATAGTATTAAAAGGATCGCTTGCGAGAATAAGAACTTGCGAGATACATTTCATGTGATAGGCTTCGGTCTAGTAAATGATGATTAAGCACAAGTTCTAGAGCTTCTAAATTACCGGCTCTCTCAAATATAATTTTCAACCAATACCAATGTTCCAGAAAAGGTGACAAAGACCATACGTACACATCCGTAACGACGGAATAGACACATATGACTGCAATCAAACCTTAACTCGAACAAGCTAAAGGCATCAATTATCTTAGGTACCAAAGGTGGATACCCGAATATTTTTAAGGCTTAGATTTCTCACAATTTAGTAGACTGGGGTGTGCTAGCTATAATGTCAATCCGGTTAGACTTGCCTTACTAAGAGCATTTTTTAATTTCAAAACATATAATAAAATATTAGCTAGAAAATTTTTAATAGGGCAAACATAGAGGGATATGATTAATTTTTCCTATTTGGATCCCCTCCATACTTAAGTTGAATATTGCCCTCAATGTGATTATTGATAATAGAGATAAAATAGGGAAAATTAAAGGAAAATGGTACTTCCCGAGGCATAGAGAAATGCATAGCTGTAAGCTAATCCTGAGCATACGTCGTAATTTTCCACATCTTTTAAGCTAGAGTACCTGCTTAAGAGTAAACAAAAGCACACAAAGAGAAAATATTTTTGTTGATTTTTTTTAAATAAAAGATATTAGTAGAGGAATGGAGGAGGAACTCCTCCACACTTAAGTAAAAGCACGGGTTGCCTCTCGAGAAGCGCTTAATTTTTTAAGAGAGTCGTTAGCTAGACTCGTATTTCAGGGGTCATTTGTTTGGGAAAAAGGGAGTGACTACTTCCTTTGGGTTATTATCTTCTTCGTGATATAGTTTGAGTCGGTGACCATTGACTATGAATGTCTTTCCATCTTTTCCATAAAGTTCAACATATCCGGATGGATGTTGATGTTTCACTACATAAGTTCCCAACCATCGAGATCTAAGTTTCGGTTGTTTACTCGTGTAATTGGAACATTCTTTTCTCACCAGCAGCGATTAAATTTGGGTTGCAATTCTTCAGTGCCCAGTATGCATGGTGTTCAATTTCAAATGGTAAATGGCAATTCTTTCCATATATTAGTTTGTATGGTGTGGTATCGGTAGGTGTTTTGTAGGCTGTACAAAAAGCCCACAGAGCATTATCAAGTTTTCTTGACCAAATAGCAGGATTGTCTTTAACAGTTTTTTCAAGTATTCTTTTAAGAGCCCTGTTTGTGTTTTCAACTTGACCACTAGTTTGAGGGTGATAAGATGTAGAGAAACGGTGGTTAACTCCACATCTTTTCATGGTTTTTTCCATTATTACCTCGGTCGCTGATTAGAGCTTTGGGCATTCTGAAATGGCAAAATAGCTTCTTCAGAAAGGTGATTACTACTCGGGCATCATTGGCTGGTAAAGCTTGAGATTCAACCCATTTAGATACGTAATCTACTGCGACTAAAATGTATTCAAACTTATATGATTTCGGGAACGGTCATATAAAGTCGATACTCCATATGTCAAAAATTTCACATACTTGAATGCTGTTTAAGGGCATCTTATCATGTTTTGATAAATTTTCGGTCTTTTGGCATGCTTCACATAAGCGAACTAGAGAATGAGCTTTTTTGATGATTGTTGGCAAGTAAAATCCTAAATCAAGGACTTTTTTAGCAGTTATGTTGGGTCCATAATGTCCACCTGTTGGTCCGTGGTGACATTTATCTAAAATGGTTCGGGTTTCTGGTCCAGATATACAACGTCTGATCATACCATCGGAACATACTTTGAAAAGGTAAGGTTCCTCCCAAAAGTAGTGTTTGAGGTCAAAGAAAAATTTATTCTTTTGTTGATATGTCATCCCTTTTGGTTATATTTTACCGACATAGGTGTTTGCAAGTCTGTGAACAGATCGTCTTTGGTGTTAATTTTCATAAGAGTTTCTCCGGGAAAGTTATCATCGACTTCACTATCATCGCTTGTCTCATTGTTTTCAAGTCGGGATAAGTGATCGGCTGCAACATTTTTGGTACCTTTTCTATCTTTGATGTCTATGTCGAATTCTTGTAGAAGTAAGATCCATCGAATAAGGCGTGGTTTAGCATCTTTCTTTTTGAATAAGTGCCTTAAAGCTGAATGATCGGTATGAACAATAGTTTTTGAGAGAATAAGATAGGATCTGAATTTGTCAAATGCAAAAACTACAGATGAATTTTTCAGAATTTGTCAAATTAGTTTAGTATTTTTTATGCATTTTTTAGTCTAAAACTGTTTTTAATTCATAATAATTAAAATAAAATTCAAAAAAATATAATTCTTTTTTTTTAAATTTTCTTTTATCATATAGGACGTAGGAAAAATAAATTTACATCCGTAGGGTTATTTTTGCATAATTTTGTTTTTTAAAGAACGGGATTAAAATCCCGTTCTCGTTTTAGCGTTTTTAGTTTAATTGCCTTAATTTTTATGTTCCCGTAGACTTAGGATTTCCTTTTATGCCTTATTTATGCTTCCCGTAGTTTTAGGTTTAAATTTCGTGCCTTTGCTTGTTTTTCCCGTAGTTTTTAAGATTTCCCGTTGCCTTTTTATGTTTTTCCCGTAGATTTAGAAAACCCAATCATATCTCTTTGTTATTCACGCACCCGATAGTCAAACCAGTAACGCGATTGTCAATTCACGCCTCGTTGGGGATAAACGACCCGGGAACGCAACTTCCCGGTTTACTACAAACGAGATTTTCGATCAATTTTCCTTATTATATATATTTATAAGTATTTTAAGTATTTATTTATATATATGTATTTAAAAGGTTAATTTATCGTATATCAAAAATAGCGCCGTTGCCGGGGAGGCTGTGAAAACGATTATCGTTACGTTTGACAATTTGTGTTTGAATTTGTGAATTTGATAGGAATTTGTTTTTTCTTGATCATTAGGATCAATAGGAATTTGAAAATACCCAGAAAAACCATCGAGGAAACATAAATATTTTATTTTCCTCAGTCTTTCTAGCATTTAATCCATAAATGGTAAAGGAAAATGATCTTTTTTGCGGTTGCCATATATGAGTTTACGATAAACGATGCATACTCCCGGCCAACCCTGTAAAAATGGTTCTGGTATGGAACAAGTTTCCATCATTTTCGTTTGGTGATAACTGTAATACCACCTTCTTTTATGTACACAGAGATAGGATAACCAAGGACTATCGGCAATTGGGTAAATTATGCCGATATCCAAAAGTTTCATGATTTCTTTTTTGATAACTTCTTGCATGTTCGGATTTAACCTTCTTTATTTTTGGACAACGGATTTCTTATCATCCAGAAGTTGTATCTTGTTTTTGCAAAATGATGGGAAAATACCAGGAATATCGGTTGTTTTCCAAGCAAAGGCTTGCTTGTGCTTTTTAAGGACATATATGAGTTTATTTTTCTTTTCTTTGGATAGCTGAGATGATATGATAACAGGAAGAAAAGAGGGTTCTTCCAGGAATACATATTCCAAAGATTAATCCAGGAAGGGTCTTTTGAAGTTAAGCACGATCACGTAAGGACAGGTTCTCAGAGATGTTTTGATCTTATAATCAGTATTGATGGTGATATTTTTGAATAGCGGATCTTCCGTATCAGATTCAGAGTCAGAGTGTAACACCCCCAAATTTATCTCAACGCAGCAGAATACCACTTGGGTGCTACTTCACAATACACAGCGCTAGATACAAGAGAACGACCTCTAAATGTGTCGTTTGTAAAACAATCTCGTTGATTTTCTGAAATCAAAATAATAGTTGTCCCATAATTGCATCACAATGAAAAGCTTGAAAGCAACACAACGAGATTTGATCATTTGTAGAAATCCAAGTATGAAATCTTGTCAATTTAGACTCCAATGCACATCAGATAATCCAAGCATCTAATTCACCTGAGAAAAACATGCTTAAAAGTGTCAACATAAAGTTGGTGAGTTCATAGGTTTGTTTAAATATGAATGATAAACCAAAGGTTTCCAAAGTGTGTATGACCATTTAAACCCTTAAATGTCCTTCCAAAATATATGTATGATTTTCAGAAATCAAATATTTGTAAAGTATGCATGACCGTTTCAAACCTTGTATGTTCCCAAACTGTATGTATGAATGTCATAATTCAAAGAGTTGTAAAATATGTCTGACCATTTCAATCCCCAAATAGTCACAAAAACTTATGTATGAATGGACCACCTTTGTTCAAAGTATGCATGACAATCAAAACCATCTCTAAATATTCCAAATATTTATGGTAAAATGTATAAGTGTAGGACCGCAAGATTTCCCCCGTAATATTGCATCATGTGCAAACATCACAAAAATGTCATTACGTTTTCCTAAGCCCATGACACTGAAGCTCGACATAAATGAATACCATATAAATGGCCTACATTGCCCATGTTGATGTTCTAACCCGGAACATCCATTGATCCGCCATGTTATACGTTCGTTTGTCCAGTGATAGCCAGTCACCCGAACGGAGGCGTCACCCCCAAATAGATCTATTTATAACATCCGCGCTCACCCTCCAGGTGATTTACAGTTCATGATAGTGGGCACATTGGGTTATTGCTACTTAGGCAAACACGTAATCAGTTTAAATATGAAATGTCCACTTGCGTCCAATTATAAAAACCCATGCATATATTTCTTACCCCAAAGCGCGTCCATAAGTGTAACCAAGCATTGTATCTCACCGTGAGATATACATATGAGTGTATAACCAAGTTATAGCAAGTGATCACGCTCAACAATTAAACCAAGTATTGTATCTCATCGCGAGATATATAATGAGCTCTTTGTAGTCATAAAATGGAAAAAATTCTCTTAAAGGGGTGTTTGGGTCAAGGACCCAAAACGGGTCAAAATGGGATAAATTTTCTTTTGGGGTTTTCAGTCGGCTCTAACTAATTTACAACAAGTTTATTGTTTAGTTATTTTAAGTCCTCAAAAGCTAGAATTCATTTTTAAGGTTTTGAGAAGTTTTCTTTAATTATGTGGTTTTGATAATGTCTTAACTGTCTCATTTTAATTGTTGTCTAAAAGAAGTTTTTTTAAAGATTGGTTTATGTTTCTTGTAGCATCTAAATGCAGTAGGATTAAGAGTGTCAAGTATGCAATTGTCCATGTGTGGTTTAAGTCAAATCTGTCAAGTGTTATTCAATATCAAAAAGGCCAAAAGCCACTTTTTGAGCTAAAAATTAGATGAGTTGTAGGTTGATTTTGCTTCTAAAAATGATTGTACCTATAGCTAGTAGTATGAACATAAGCTATCTTGGCTTATTCTTTTGGTTTGAGTTTATTTAGTTAGGCTGCAAGTAGGTCTAAGAAGCATATAAAAAAAATCTTTAAGAGTTAGTGCATGTCTGATCTGCCACTATAGTAGTTTAATTTACTTGCCTTTTAATTTAGTTTAACTGCTTGTGTTTAGCTTATATTAGTAGTTTATTATACCAGCTTATTAGGATTTCAGTTTAAGCTCTTAGCTAAATCTATAAGCCCTTTGTTTTCTAGTTAAAAAAGTAGGCAGCAAGTCTTTTTTAAGTCCTCTTTAGTTCTTTGATGGTTATGCTGTCTTTCTGCATTTAGATGGCTGTTAGCTTATATTTATTTGCTTATTTTAGTCCAAACTAGCTTATTAGGTGTAGGTGATTATATGTCTTAGCTTATTTTGAATTTGCTTTAGCTCATTTAGTTTTTAAAGCTAAAAAGGGGCTGCCTTCTTATACTTAGTTTTCAAAACCAAATCTGTCAGCTTATAAGTACTTTTTCCTAGCTTATTTTTAGATTTCATAAAAAGTTGTAGTTGTAAAAATTGCTTATTTTAAGGTCCTTTTTAAGTGTATGCAAAAAAGATTTTAAAAAAATGTATTCAAAAAAGGGTGAGGCCAGGACTTGAACCTGCGACCTCCCCTTTAACAGCACACACACTTAACACTCGCCCTAGGGTCTTTTTCGTTTATTATTCACCTTATTTTATATTTAACACCTTTTTAGTTATTTAGCTTATCAGCCTTCTTTTGCTTATTTACAGCTTATTTGTTTAGCATTCCTTCCAACTTTTAATTATTTCCTAGATTCCTTACATGTCAAGTATTTTTCCAATGAATTTTTCAAATTTGTCAATTAGTTAAGTATTTTTTTATGCATTTTTTTAGATCAAAAAACTGTTTTTAAGTCATAATAACTACAATGACATCAGAAAAATATATTCTTTTTTAAAATTTTTCTTTATATATAGGAACGTATGGAAAAATAAATTTACATCCGTAGGGTTATTTTTGCATAATTTTGTTTTTTAAAGAACGGGATTTTAATCCCGTTCTCGGTTTAGCGTTTTTAATTTAATTGCCTTAATTTTTATGTTCCCGTAGACTTAGAATTTCCTTTTATGCCTTATTTATGCTTCCCGTAGTTTTAGGTTTAAATTTCGTGCCTTTGCTTGTTTTTCCCGTAGTTTTTAAGATTTCCCGTTGCCTTTTTATGTTTTTCCCGTAGATTTAGAAAACCCAATCATATCTCTTTGTTATTCAAGCACCCGATAGTCAAACCAGTAACGCGATTATCAATTCACGCCTCGTTGGGGATAAACGACCCAGGAATGCAACTTCCCGGTTTACTACAAACGAGATTTTTGATCAATTTTCCTTATTATATATATTTATAAGTATTTTAAGTATTTATTTATATATATGTATTTAAATCATGATAGCACGCATCAGAGTTGCGGAAGCTATGTTGTAGGTCTTTCAGTTATCATGATGTCTTTGATTAGGAATATGAAGTGTGAGCATGGGGTTGTGAATTAACGTGTCTCTTGCCAGCAGCTGCTACCGTCGGGGATTCCTGCAAGTATATGTTAGTAATAAACAAACAAAAGTGTCTTTGTTCACTTTCGTTGAATAAGGTTGCAAGAACCACGGTTCCCCGTTAATCAGTATAAATACTGCCTGTGATCAGGTAGAATTCCAAAGAATCTCCTTGACAGGGTTTCGCAGTTGCGCTAGCCGTTCTCAAACCGGAGCGTCTCAAAGTAGACAAAGCACGGAGTGAGTGAACCAGTGAATTAAAAACCCACTGATTAATGAGAAATTGATTTGAAAGTCAGTCGCGTGTCACTCAGAAAAGAGTTTTTGTGACACATCAAAGGTTTTATAACATAAAATCAAATTTCATCAGAAACAAATTTGTTTTGAAAGATATACACAGTCAATGTGCTAGAAAATCAGTTGTTTAGCACATCAAAAGGTTTTCCAAAAACTACTCGTCAATTCACTGCCTGGAACAAGTTTGATTCATATTGAATCGCACCATCGTTGCTTTCCATTTGTCACAAGTTTGATCCATAATGGATCTCACATGTCACCTACCAAGAGCTTGTTTGATGTTGGCTCTATAAGGATTTCCATCTTCATTGTCAGTACTTATGTATCACTCAGATGTTTTGGCAATACCACGAGGATAATGCGTAGGACTCTCAAGATCTTACTTGTTATCACAGTGTGTGATGAACTAGCATAGTTTGTATTAGTGTCCTAACGAGATTTATGGATGATGTAACACCCCAAAAAAATCACAACGCAGCGGAATACCACTTGGGGTGCTACTTCATAATACACAACGCTAGATACAAGAGAACGGCCTCTAAATGTGTCGTTTGTAAAACAATCTCGTTGATTTTCCGAAATCAAAATAATAGTTGTCCCATAATTGCATCACAATGAAAAGCTTGAAAGCAAGATTTGATCATTTGTAGAAACCCAAGTATGAAATCTTGTCAATTTAGACTCCAATGCACATCAGATAATCCAAGTATCTATATCACTTGAGAAAAACATGCTTAAAAATGTCAACATAAAGTTGGTGAGTTCATAGGTTTGTTTAAATATAAATGATAAACCAAAGGTTTCCAAAGTGTGTATGACCATTTAAACCCTTAAATGTCCATCCAAAATATATGTATGATTTTCAGAAATCAAACATTTGTAAAGTATGCATGACCGTTTCAAACCTTGTATGCTCCCAAAGTGTATGTATGAATGTCATAATTCAAAGAGTTGTAAAATATGTCTAACCATTTCAATCCCCAAATAGTCACAAAAACGTATGTATGAATGGACCACCTTTGTTCAAAGTATGCATGACAATCAAAACCATCTCTAAATATTCCAAATATTTATGGTAAAATGTATAAGTGTAGGACCGCAAGATTTCCCCCGTGATAATGCATCATGTGCAAACATCACAAAAATGTCATTACGTTTTCCTAAGCCCATGACACTGAAGATCGACATAAATGAATACCATATAAATGGCCTACATTGCCCATGTTGATGTTCTAACCTGGAACATCCATTGATCCGCCATGTTATACATTCATTTGTCCAGTGATAGCTAGTCACCCGAACGGAGGCGTCACCCCTAAATAGATCTATTTATAACACCCGCGCTCACCTCCCAGGTGATTTACAGTTCATGATAGTGGGCACATTGGGTTATCGCTACTTAGGCAAACACGTAATCAATTTGAATATATGAAATGTCCACTTGCGTCCAATTATAAAAACCCATGCATATATTTCTTACCCCAAAGCGCGTCCATAAGTGTAACCAAGCATTGTATCTCACCGTGAGATATACATATGAGTGTATAACCAAGTTATAGCAAGTGATCACGCTCAACAATTAAACCAAGTATTGTATCTCATCGCGAGATATAAAAATAAGTATGTAAACCAATTTGTAATCAACCATGTAAATGCGTTTGCAAACATGTATGCAGACGAGTTGAAAATGAGCACGTAACGAGTTTAAATCAAACACGTAATTGAATTTGTAACAAGCATGTTCTCACCCCAAAAATATATGTAAAACATGTAAAACGTGGGGCTATGAACTCACCTCGATGATGTAGAACGATTGACAGATAGGCATCTAATATGCACAATACGAACGGAAGACGAAGCGGCTCGATCAAGAAGTTGCAGCTAATCTTAATGGCTAAATCCCACTAGCCTAGGATAATGTATTTGGGTTTCCCGATGAATGGTTACATCAACGCGACACGTTGATGAAGATTTAGATTTAACGTTGTATGGTTTGGTGGTTGGTTAAATAAATAAATTGAAAATGTACGCAAAGTGTGTAATATATATTCTTTATATATTACATATGAAAAATAACCCTTATATAATTCTTACCGTGAATTATATATAACAAGGACAATCAATCCAAAGATTAATGAAAAGTATATAATACCTTGCAGGTATTATATAATAAGTGTGAATAAAATAATTAAACCAATTAGTCTGACTCGTTTTCTGAAATCATCACTTAATTTAATAAAAAGTTCTTGTATAAACGTATTCGTACGTTTTAAGATTACCAATTAAATTAACCGATGGTTGTAAAGCCTTTTACAACAATTATTAGGTTATCTTCTAGCTGACAATTATAAAATATAATATAATATTTTATAAACTCATATTTCATTTCCTCGACGGGTCGCGTCTAAAACAGTTGTCTCAATGTAAAAGTATAGTTTTCGTTCATTGGTCGGGTTATTGTATAATACAAGTCAATGTATCTTTTTAAAATATAACTTGGTCCCTTTTTATCCGTTTATAACACAATATGAGTTTTAGTAAAGCGTTACTAAATATTGAAATATATATATTTCGTTATGACATTTTCGGTTATATAATGTTTTCCTTATTCGCAAAACTCGACGTTTTCCTTTAATCAGTATATATTGAAATCATTCGTTTTTCAATATTTCAAATGCCCGCGCTTTCTAGATATAATATCTATGTTTATTAAAATCTCAACTTAACAAAAGAATATATAAACAATAATTATTTAAAAAACCATTTTAAACCACCACTAGGTATTAAACTTTTATATTTATAAAAGTTTTCACTATATATTTATTGATCTTACAATGTATTTATTTACCGATTTGTGTTAACCCAAACGCGCCCTTATTGGTTTTCTGCTCACCCAAACATAACCCTTATGTTGTAAATCTGCCCAAACAAACGTGCCCTTTCCGGGGTGAACACAAACCAACGCATCCCTTGGTGCGAAATGAAACCAAACGCAGTCTTGTGGCTGCTGACCCGGACCCAAACGCACCCTATGAGGTGAAAATACAAACCAACCGAGCCCTACCTTGGCTGTAAACATCAACCTAACGCACCCTTAGTTAATATTACTCAGCCAAACGCCCCCTCTTTCGATTAATAACCAGAACCAAACACACCTTTATCTTTTCTGTTAACCCCAAACGCACCCTAACAGTTTTTTTCTAAAATCAAACGCAGCCTATACGGTGATATAACCACAAAACCAAACGTGCCCTAGTGGTCCGAACCAAACACACCCCGCTGGTGGTTTTAACTACTAAACGCACCCCTTAGTGCCGATAAGATCAAACCAACGCACCCTTTGGTGCGGCTGATAAGGAACCAGACGCACCCATGGTGCCTGCGAAAAAAAGTAAAACTAAAACCCCACCCCCCCTTTCGGGTTTGCTTAAACTCGAACACGCCCTTGGTGGGCTGCCAAAAGGAACGCACCCCTCTGTGCGAAATAACAGCCAACGCACCCTTTGGTGGTGGTTTTAAACCCGAACGCACCCTATGTGGGTGTTTATAACCAAAAACAAACACCCCCCTGGGCTGTTATCCCGTAAACAAACGCACCCTCGGTGCTATTACCACAACCGACGCACCCTTGGTGTTTAAAACAAATTGAACAAAACATCCCTCGGTGGTGATGAAGGTGGCGGCATGGTGGCGATGGCGTAGGGGAAGAGATAGAGGTGGTGAGGGTGACGGGATGGAGGTGACGACTGTGGTGGCGAGTGGTGGCGCGTGGTGGTGAGGATCGGGTAGATCCGGAGATGAGAAACGTTTTATGTTTCGGCCGAAAAACCCGCCAGAAAACTTTTTCGGCGGCGGCAACATGGTGGCCGGCGGCGGCTGGTGGCTGCCGGAATTCATAAGGGAGAGAGAGACTAGTGATATGTGTTGTGTTTTTATAAATAATTAAAAGAAAATTATAACTTTTGTATTTATATAAAAAGTTATAAAAACAATGACAAAGTAATAATAGATGAGGGAAAAATTTGTAAATGTTTCTTCAGGGACCAAAGTGTAAATGTTGGGCATTATTTTGTAAAATAATGGTTCGAGACTTATTTGAGCGACTTAACGGATGATTCAAATCTCGAAACTTGCGCCATTGTTTTCCAAATCATTTTTCCAATAAAAATGAGTATTTACACGATTTTATTTCATAATTGTTATATAACATTTATTTAAAATGTTTGTTATTCATTTATATATTTTTCCGATAAACTTTATCCGTAAAATGAATTTTAACTTCAATAATTGCGTTTTTAACAAACGTTTTCGATTAACAATATAATTAATTTATTAAATATTTTTATTTAATAAATTATGATAATTAAATATAAATTTAAGTTATTTTGGTTCGGACGCTTGTGCTCAAATTTTGCGAGGATATTTCAGTCACATTCTGACAGTTTTCTGATCTCGGTCAAACTAAAAAAGTTGTTCGAAATAATCCGTTTTACATCAAATTTGATTTAGAGTCGATAAAATAAAACGTGATTTAGCTGCTCGTTTTTGATAATTCAACCTAGGAATAACTTATATCTCCTTTAAAATTTCGAAAATTCTCGGATGTTACAGTACCTACCCCTTAAAGAAATCTCGTCCCGAGATTAAATTTGCATTATCCGATTGTGTGACCAAGGAAAGACTTAAGGTTTAATAAACTCGCCCTAAACAAGACGTTGATAACTTTATTCAGCAAAATTCGGTGTTTCTACACTTCTCAATCTACCAAAAATTTTGGTTAGGTTTGTCCAGGATATTTAATCCATCCAAAATGGGTATCTCAAAATATATTATTACAGATCTTATGACAGGTATAACCGCGTTATAAGGAAAGTCTCATTATAGGGAAAACCTCAAGAAAAAGGTGTAGTTGCGTGTGTATATTTGTATAAGGTTCTAAATGTCCGAGGACGGAGTCTCGTTTCTACTATCTGTAAGGTTCGATGATTCACATCAACTTGGCTTATGGATGTAAGTACCCAACTTACTTGGCAGTACTAAATAGTATCATGACTTAAATTGGTGTACTATTTGTCTGCAATGCGTAGTTCAACTGAATACTATATCGACATATGCTTATTTTGTTTAAGGTGGGTTTCATCACTTAGTTGATAAAGTTTGTACAATCTGGGACCACTCCAGGACCCAACAACAACAACCATAAAGACAATAACTATGACAAATGGTGATGGGATGCAGAGGGTGAGGACCCTCCGAGAAACAATATCCCCAGAATAAAGTTCAATAAATGAGAGGAGCTCGCGGAAGAGCTTATGCGATAGACGGCGGATTATGGTACTCAGTCGCTAGTTTAAGGACGAATCAACTCCATTAACTCAAGTGTGTAACAAGTCTGTTAGTTCTACGAACAGTTCGTGATCGCGAGGATTAGCAATGGCAAAAGTAATAACTAAGAATGTGTAAGCAGACTCCAAGTGAGGCCTTAAGATTCTGCTGAGTAGCAAGACACGATTGTGTTTCTAGACTTTTATAACGAATTCCGGTGATTATCGAGTTCATGTTCTTACTCGTCTCATATCGGATACCATTAAGCCCACTCATTTATAATTCATCCATTTGCATATAGAAGCTCTCAAATTATGTAAATAATAAATTTATAAACTTATGGTTCGGTGATTTATAATTTATTTATTTAAATGAAGAGGCGTCCCAATCCTTTTAAATAAACAGATTATAAATCATCCTACTTAATAATTCCCGATGCAATACGCGTACCCACATAACTTTCAAGGTGATGGATGACATGACGATGCATGTGCTCTAATGAGTATGGGACGAGTGTTCCAAACTCGTCTCGACAGGACAGGAGTAAAACTACCCAAAAATATCGACCTAGAGTTCAAGATAGGTAATGAGTACCCTGGTTAGAGTAAACCAGGTAAAAGTCTCGATGAACCAGTCAACATAGCAATTATCATATAAATCCTCCTATTACAAGTCCCGCCCATACAAGACTTGTAATACTTAGATTTATACATAATCCCATGCAAACAGAACTGTGACGGGTTTTGTTTACATAGCAATTATCATATCAATCCTTATATTACAAGTCCACCCATACAAAGACATTAATACTTAATTCATAACATAATTCCATGTAAACAAAAATTATAACGTCTTCGTGTAATCAATATTTGAATAAAGCTAGGAAGAAAATAATATTCTTAGAGACCATTGTTTAACTTACAATGTCTGAGAACGAAACGAGACCATTGTGCAACTCACAATGTCTAAGAAGTAAAATGAGACCATTATGCAACTCACAATGTCTGAGGTATAATGGAGACCATTGTGCAACTCACAATGTCTTAAGATATGCTCTGGTATTTATATAAATAACTCTTATATAAATAAACGTGCGATATACGCAAAAGATGTAAGCATATATATTACATATATGTAGGTCACGTAAGCACTTAATGCAGCACGTAAATGTAGCACATAAGCAAGTAGCGTGTATGCACTTGAAAATGTTTGATTGATGCAATTTTGTGAAAACGGTTTATAGTCCTAAGGTTAAAATATGCAACCTTAGTTTTCTCTATAACCCAGCGCTCTATACCAATCTGTAACACCCACAAAATTTCAAACAAGCAGCGGAATACCACATAGGTGCTACTTCAAAATAACACAACGCAGATATAAGAGGAAATAAGAACGACCTCTAAATGTGTCGTTGTAAAACATCTCGTTGATTTTCCTGAAATTAAAATAAAGTTTTTCCCCATAATTGCATCATAATGAAAAGCTTGAAAGCAACACAACGAGATTTGATCATTTGTAGAAACCCAAGTATGAAATCTTGTCAATTTAGACTCCAATGCACATCAGATAATCCAAGCATCTAATTCACCTGAGAAAAACATGCTTAAAAATGTCAACATAAAGTTGGTGAGTTCATAGGTTTGTTTAAATATAAATGATAAACCAAAGGTTTCCAAAGTGTGTATGACCATTTAAACCCTTAAATGTCCTTCCAAAATATATGTATGATTTTCAGAAATCAAATATTTGTAAAGTATGCATGAACCGTTTCAAACCTTGTATGCTCCCAAACTGTATGTATGAATGTCATAATCAAAGAGTTTGTAAAATATTTCTAACCATTTCAACCCCAAATATTCAAAAAAACTATGTATGATATGGACCACCTTTGTTCCCAAAGTATGCATTGACAATCAACACCACTCCTAAATATCCAAATATTTATGGTAAAATGTATAAGTGTAGGACCGCAAGATTTCCCCCGTGATAATGCATCATGTGTAAACATCACAAAAATGTCATTACGTTTTCCTAAGCCCATGACACTGAAGCTTGACATAAATAAATACCATATAAATGGCCTACATTGCTCATGTTGATGTTCTAACCTGGAACATCCATTGATCCGCCATGTTATACGTTCGTTTATCAAGTGATAGCTAGTCACCCGAACGGAGGCGTCACTCCCAAATAGAACTATTTAAAACACCTCGCAACACCTCCCCAGTGATTTAATAGTTTCAAGATAGGGCACATGGGTTATCGCTACTTAGGCAAACACGTAATCAATTTGATATAATGAAATGTTCTACTTGCGTCCAATTATAAAAACCCATGCATATATTTCTTACCCCAAAGCGCGTCCATAAGTGTAACCAAGCATTGTATCTCACCGTGAGATATACATATGAGTGTATAACCAAGTTATAGGAAGTGATTACGCTCAACAATTAAACCAAGTATTGTATCTCATCGCGAGATATAAAAATAAGTATGTAAACCAATTTGTAATCAACCATGTAAATGCGTTTGCAAACATGTATGCAGACGAGTTGAAAATGAGTACGTAACGAGTTTAAATCAAACACGTAATTGAATTTGTAACAAGCATGTTCTCACCCCAAAAATATATGTAAAACATGTAAAACGTGGGGCTATGAACTCACCTTGATGATGAAGAACGATCGATAGATAGGCATCTAATATGCACAACACGAACGAAAGACGAAGCGGCTCGATCAAGAAGTTGCAGCTATTTGGCTTTCCCGATGAATGGTTACATCAAACGCGACAACTTTAAGAAATTAAATTTAACGTTGTCAGGTTCTGGTGGTTGGTTAAATAAATAAATTGAAAATATACGCAAAGTGTGTAATATATATTCTTTATATATTACATATGAAAAATAACCCTTATATAATTCCTACCGTGAATTATATATAACAAGGACAATCAATCCAAAGATTAATGAAAAGTATATAATACCTTGCAGGTATTATATAATAAGTGTGAATAAAATAATTAAACCAATTAGTCTGACTCGTTTTCTGAAATCATCACTTAATTTAATAAAAAGTTCTTGTATAAACGTATTCGTACGTTTTAAGATTACCAATTAAATTAACCGATGGTTGTAAAGCCTTTTACAACAATTATTAGGTTATCTTCTAGCTGACAATTATAAAATATAAATAATATTTTATAAAATATATTTCGTTTCTTCGACGGCTTGTGTCTAAAACAGTTGTCTCAATGTAAAAGTATAGTTTTCGTTCATTGGTCGGGTTATTGTATAATACAAGTCAATGTATCTTTTAAAATATAACTTGGTCCCTTTTTATCCGTTTATAACACAATATGAGTTTTAGTAAAACGTTACTAAATATTGAAATATATATATATATTTCGTTATGACATTTTCGGTTATATAATGTTTTCCTTATTCGCAAAACTCGACGTTTTCCTTTAATCAGTATATATTGAAATCATTCGTTTTTCAATATTTCAAATGCCCGCGCTTTCTAGATATAATATATATGTTATTATATCTCAACTTAACAAAATAATATATATAATATTTATTTAACCATTTTAAACCACCACTAGGTATTAAACTTTTATATTTATAAAAGTTTTCACTATATATTTATTGATCTTACAATGTACTTATTTACCGATTTGTATTAACCCAAACGCGCCCTTATTGGTTTTCTGCTCACCCAAACATAACCCTTATGTTGTAAATCTGCCCAACCAAACGCCCCTTTATTCCCAATCTGCCAAACCAAACACGCCCCTTGCGTGTTTCTGCTATACCAAACACCCCTCCTCGTTTGGCAAACCTGCCAAACCAAACACACCTTATGTGTTAACTTATTAACCCAAACACACCCCTTTGGCTATTTAACAGCCAAACGCACCCTAATCTATTGTTATCCTTAAAACCAAACACGCCTTTAAGTTGTTTCGGTTAAGCCAAACGCACCCTTGTGCGTGGCTGTTAAGCCAAACGCACCCTTGGGCTGTTTTGACAGCCAAACGCCCCCTTTGTGGTTGTCTATCAAACAAAACGCACCCGTTGGTGCGTATCTTTAACCAAAAAGCATCCTTTGATGCTGCTATAAAACCCGACACACCTTATGGTGTGAAACAATAAACCAAACGCACATTAACCCGCTTAAATACAACAAACCAACGTACCCTAATCTGAACCCAGATCCAACGTCCCCTATCCGCTGAAAATAACAACCAAACGCACCCCGGTCGGTGCAAAACAAAACCAACCGCACCCATTGTGGCGAAATACAAAACCAACGCACCCTTTAAGGTTAATACTAAGAAACAAGCACCCTCATGGGGGCTGTGACAACCGAACGCACCCAATATGGGTGGCTGTCACCCAAAACGCACCCCTAGGGGTGGTTGTAAAATGAACCCGACGCACCCTTTTGCTTTGAAAACGAAGCCAACACACCCCATGGTGGCGACTTAATACCACACGCATCCTTGATGCGTCGGTGGTGGGGATGGTGTCGTCGGTGGGGAGGGCGCGTGGAGGAGAGTGGTATGGTGGATCGTATATATCGGATGATGAGGAGAAGATTTAGGACTTGGCAGGAAAAACTCACCGGAAAACTTTTCCGGCGACGGCCGACGGTGGCCGGAGGTGGGGCAGTGGTGGCTGCCGGAAATGGGGGAGAGAGAAGTGATGAAGATGTGTGTTATGTTTTTGTTAAAAATGAATAAAATTGTATAAACTTTTATTTATATATATATAAGTTTAATATGAAATTGTAAAGTGAATAATAGTTTAGGGTTAAAAATGTAACTTTTTAATATAGTTTTTATAAATATCAGTTCGGGACTCGTTTGAACTTGTTAACGGTTGATTTGAGTCACGAAACTCACGCCATTGTTTTCCAAATTATTTTTCCGATAAAAACGAGTATTCATTTAATAATGTTTCATAAATATTTTATAACATTTAATAAAATATATGTTATTTATGTTGTGAACCAATTGTTATATAACATTTATTTAAAATGTTTGTTATTCATTTATATATTTTTCCGATAAACTTTATCAGTAAAATGAATTTTAACTTCAATAATTGCGTTTTTAACAAACGTTTTCGATTAACAATATAATTAATTTATTAAATATTTTTATTTAATAAATTATGATAATTAAATATAAATTTAAGTTATTTTGGTTCGGACGCTTGTGCTCAAATTTTGCGAGGATATTTCAGTCACATTCTGACAGTTTTCTGATCTCGGTCAAACTAAAAAAGTTGTTCGAAATAATCCGTTTTACATCAAATTTGATTTAGAGTCGATAAAATAAAACGTGATTTAGCTGCTCGTTTTTGATAATTCAACCTAGGAATAACTTATATCTCCTTTAAAATTTCGAAAATTCTCGGATGTTACAGTACCTACCCCTTAAAGAAATCTTGTCCCGAGATTAAATTTGCATTATCCGATTGTGTGACCAAGGAAAGACTTAAGGTTTAATAAACTCGTCCTAAACAAGACGCTGATAACTTTATTCAGCAAAATTCGGTGTTTCTACACTTCTCAATCTACCAAAAATTTTGGTTAGGTTTGTCCAGGATATTTAATCCATCCAAAATGGGTATATCAAAATATATTATTACAGATCTTATGACAGGTATAACCGCGTTATAAGGAAAGTCTCATTATAGGGAAAACCTCAAGAAAAAGGTGTAGTCGCGTGAGTATATTTGTATAAGTTTCTAAATGTCCGAGGACGGAGTCTCGTTTCTACTATCTGTAAGGTTCGATGATTCACATCAACTTGGCTTATGGATGTAAGTACCCAACTTACTTGGCAGTACTAAGTAGTATCATGACTTAAATTGGTGTACTATTTGTCTGCAATGCGTAGTTCAACTGAATACTATATCGACATATGCTTATCTTGTTTAAGGTGGGTTTCATCACATAGTTGATAAAGTTTGTACAATCTGGGACCACTCCAGGACCCAACAATAGCAACCATAAAGACAATAACTATGACAAATGGTGATGGGATGCAGAGGGTGAGGACCCTCCGAGAAACAATATCCCCAGAATAAAGTTCAATAAATAAGAGGAGCTCGCGGAAGAGCTTATGCGATAGACGGCGGATTATGGTACTCAGTCGCTAGTTTAAGGACGAATCAACTCCATTAACTCAAGTGTGTAACAAGTCTGTTAGTTCTACGAACAGTTCGTGATCGCGAGGATTAGCAACGGCAAAAGTAATAACTAAGAATGTGTAAGCAGACTCCAAGTGAGGCCTTAAGATTCTGCTGAGTAGCAAGACACGATTGTGTTTCTAGACTTTTATAACGAATTCCGGTGATTATCGAGTTCATGTTCTTACTCGTCTCATATTGGATACCATTAAGCCCACTCATTTATAATTCATCCATTTGCATATAGAAGCTCCCAATTTATGTAAATAATAAATTTATAAACTTATGGTTCGGTGATTTATAATTTATTTATTTAAATGAAGAGGCGTCCCAATCCTTTTAAATAAACAGATTATAAATCATCCTACTTAATAATTCCCGATGCAATACGCGTACCCACATAACTTTCAAGGTGATGGATGACATGACGATGCATGTGCTCTAATGAGTATGGGACGAGTGTTCCAAACTCGTCTCGACAGGACAGGAGTAAAACTACCCAAAAATATCGACCTAGAGTTCAAGATAGGTAATGAGTACCCTGGTTAGAGTAAACCAGGTAAAAGTCTCGATGAACCAGTCAACATAGCAATTATCATATAAATCCTCCTATTACAAGTCCCGCCCATACAAGACTTGTAATACTTAGATTTATACATAATCCCATGTAAACAGAACTGTGACGGGCTTTGTTAACATAGCAATTATCATATCAATCCTCATATTACAAGTCCCGCCCATACAAGACTTGTAATACTTAGATTCATACATAATTCCATGTAAACAAAAATTATAACGGTCTTCGTGTAATACAATATAGTATAAAGCTATGAAGAAAAATAATGTCCTTAGAGACCATTGTTTAACTTACAATGCCTGAGAACGAAATGAAACCATTGTGCAACTCACAATGTCTAAGAAGTAAAATGAGACCATTGTATAACTCACAATGTCTGAGGTATAATTAAGACCATTGTGCAACTCACAATGTCTTAAGAAATGCTCTGGTATTTATATAAATAACTCTTATATAAATAAACGTGCGATATACGCAAAAGATGTAAGCATATATATTACATATATGTATGTCACGTAAGCACGTAATGTAAGCACATAAGCAAGTAGCGTGTATGCACTTTGAAAATGTTTGATGTGATGCAATGTTTGTGAAAACGACTATAGTCTAGGGTAAAATATGCAACCTAGTTCTCTATAGCCAGTGCTCTGATACCAATCTGTAACACCCCCAAAATCAGGACAACGCAGCGGAATACCACTTGGGGTGCTACTTCATAATACACAGCGCTAGATACAAGAGAACGACCTCTAAATGTGTCGTTTGTAAAACAATCTCGTTGATTTTCTAAAATTGAAATAATAGTTGTCCCATAATTGCATCACAATGAAAAGCTTGAAAGCAACACAACGAGATTTGATCATTTGTAGAAATCCAAATATGAAATCTTGTCAATTTAGACTCCAATGCACATCAGATAATCCAAGCATCTAATTCACCTGAGAAAAACATGCTCAAAAGTGTCAACATAAAGTTGGTGAGTTCATAGGTTTGTTTAAATATAAATGATAAACCAAAGGTTTCCAAAGTGTGTATGACCATTTAAACCCTTAAATGTCCTTCCAAAATATATGTATGATTTTCAGAAATCAAATATTTGTAAAGTATGCATGACCGTTTCAAACCTTGTATGTTCCCCAAACTGTATGTATGAATGTCATAATTCAAAGAGTTGTAAAATATGTCTGACCATTTCAATCCCCAAATGGTCACAAAAACGTATGTATGAATGGACCACATTTGTTCAAAGTATGCATGATAGTCAAAACCATCACAAAATATTCCAAATATTTATGGTAAAATGTATAAGTGTAGGACCGCAAGATTTCCCCCGTGATAATGCATCATATGCAAACATCACAAAAATGTCATTACGTTTTCCTAAGCCCATGACACTGAAGCTCGACATAAATGAATACCATATAAATGGCCTACATTGCCCATGTTGATGTTCTAACCCGGAACATCCATTGATCCGCCATGTTATACGTTCGTTTGTCCAGTGATAGCTAGTCACCCGAACGGAGGCGTCACCCCCAAATAGATCTATTTATAACATCCGCGCTCACCCTCCAGGTGATTTACAGTTCATGATAGTGGGCACATTGGGTTATCGCTACTTAGGCAAACACGTAATCAGTTTAAATATGAAATGTCCACTTGCGTCCAATTATAAAAACCCATGCATATGTTTCTTACCCTAAAACGCATTCCTAAGGGTAACCAAGTATTGTATCTCACCGTGAGATATACATATGAGTGCATAACCAAGTTATAGCGAGTGATCACGCTCAACAATTAAACCAAGTATTGTATCTCATCGCGAGATATATAGATAAGTATGTAAACCAATTGTAATCAACCATGTAAATGCATTTGTAAACAAGCATGTTCTCACCCCAAAAATATAAAACATTTATCCAAAACGAGTAAAAGTGGGGCTATGAAACTCACATTGATGATGAAGAACGATTGACAGATAGGCATCTAATATGCACAACACGAACGGAAGACGAAGCGGCTCGATCGAGAAGTTGCAACTAATCTTAACGGCTAAGTCCCACTAGCCTAGGATAATGTATTTGGGTTTCCCGATGAATGGTTACATCAACGCAACACGTTGATAAAAGATTTAGATTTCCAAGTTGTAATGGTTTGGTGGTTGGTTAAATAAATAGATTGAAAGTATACGCAAAGTGTGTAATATATATTCTTTATATATTACATATGAAAAATAACCCTTATATAATTCATACCGTGAATTATATCATAAAGACAATCAATCCAAAGATTAATGAAAAGTATATAATACCTTGCAGATATTATATAATAAATGTGAATAATTAATTAAATCAATTAGTTTGACATCAATTTAATTTATAAGAAGACTTTGTATAAAGGTTGACACATGTCTTAACGTTATGAATTAATCAAACCACGTTTGTAACAGTTTATAACAATTATAAAATATAAATTAATATTTTATAATTCATGTTTCGTTTCATCGACGGGTCGTGTCTAAATAGTTATAGTTTTCGTCCGTTGTCAGGTTATTGTATAGTTATATTTTAATATATTTTAAAATATAACTTTATTCCCTTTATCGGTTTCTAAAATAATAGCAGTTTTGGTGAATCATAAATAAATATATAAAATTTATATATATATTTCGTCATGACTTTTCCGTTTTATAATGTTTTCCTTTTTCGCAAAACTCAACGTTTTCTCTTATTCAATATGTCTTGCAATTTATTCGTGTTTCCATTTTTCCAACTCCCGCTTGTTTCAGATATAACATATATATTCATGTTATTATATCTATACTCACAAACTAATAAATATCGTATTTATTTAACCATTTAGCCACCATCATATATATCCGGTTTTAATAACTTTAAAACCTTATGTTGTATTTATTACCGTCTTTACATTGAACCAAAGTACTCCTTTTTGTTGTTTCGCTAACCAAAAACACTCTGTGTGTTCCTATCCAACCAAACAACCCCATGCTGTGCTAGCTGTCCCAAACACCCCTTTTAGGTGATCAGCCAACCACTAACACCCCTTACATGTTTAACAACACCACCTTACGTTCTGCTTTACCCAAACACCCATTGGTATATTTCACACAGCCAAAACGCTACACACTTGTGCGGTGGCCTGTTAGCCAAAACGCACCTTGTGCGTGGTTTATCAAACAAAAACGCACCATCTTGATGGAAATACAAGCAAACGCAGCCCTTGCTGCGGGGTATTGAAAGCCAAACGACCCATTTTTGTGGCTGCAACACCATCGCACCCTAACGGGGGCTGACCAAGTACCGAAACGACACCCTTGTGGTGCCAAAAATCAAACCATCGCCCCGTTGGGCTGTTGACCGTGAAACAAACACCCTTGTGGGCTTATTTTATAAACCGAACACACCATTTGCGGGGATATGAAACCGAACAGACCCCCATGGTGGCCCAAATCAAACGCAACCCCTTTCTTGTTGTTACAAACCACCCGCACCCTTGTAGTGACTCTCGCTGTCAAACGCACCTGGATGGTGCTTGTGCCCACCGAAAAAAACATCTTGTTGTGATATACACCAAAACCAACGCACCCTTTCTGGGTGAATAGTTAACATAAGCTCCCTACGGTGGGGTGAGAAACAACCAATACACACTTTTGTTGGTGGTTTTATTACACCGAATGCACCATTGAGGTGGTGGGGCAGTGGTGTTGATGGTGGTGGTGGTGATGGTAGCCGCGGTGACAGTAAGGTGGTTCGGTGGTGAGGATTATGAGGTGATGGTGGTATGATTGTGGAATGGTGGCGGTGACGAACATGGTGTCGAGTGTGGCGTGAGGGTGGCAGCGGCGGCTGAGACAGACGGAGGGGGGAGGCGCGTGGAGGAGAGTGGGTGCGGGGATCGAATAGATCCGGTGATGAGGAGTGTTTTTGGAGTTGGCCGGAAAAGTCCGCCGGAAAAGTTTTCTGGCGACGGCTATTGGTGGCCGGCGGCGGCTGGGTGATTTTCGGCGGCCGGAAATCATGGGGAGAGAGAGAGAGACAATGAGTGTGTGTGTGTGTGTATTGTTAGAGATGGAAATGAATAAAAATTTATAACTTTTATTTATATATAAAAATTATAAAATGAAATGGAAAATTCATAATAGTTAAGGGTTCATTTTGTAAGTTCTTAACATAGTTTTGATAACTATCGGTTCGGGAAACGTTTGAACTAGTTAACGGTCGATTCAATTTACGAAACTAGCGCCATTGTTTTCCAAATCATTTTTCCAATAAAAATGAGTATTTACACGACTGATTTTTGTAAACGTTTTAAATAAATTTTATAAAACGTTTATTATTTATTTTGTATATTTCCGATAAAATTTGTCCGTAAAAATAATCCTTTTACTCGAATATTTGCGTATTTAACAAACGTCACCAAATAAAATGTTAAATGATTTTATTTAATATTTTTATTAAATAAATAGTGATAACACAAAAAAAAAATTGATTACTTTTGTATCGATACGCGTTGTGTTCAAAATTTTGCGAGGGCATTTCAGTCACCTTCTGACTGTTTTCAGGTCTCGGTCAAAACTAAAAAGTTGTTCGAAATATCGTTTTGCATCAAATTGCTTTAGAGTCCGAGTTGTGAAAACGTGATTTAGCTGCTCGTTTTTTGATAAAATCAACTTAGGGATAACATATATCTCTTTTAAATATGTTCCGAAAAATTACCGGTTACGCGGTAATCGCTTTTATGTGAAAATGAAAGACCAAAAGTCAAAAAGTCAAGTCAAACCCTAAAAGCCAAATAGTAAAATCGTCATTCAAAATTTTGAAAATTCTCGGATGTTACATAATATGGAACCAATCACGCCCAAATTGTTGAATAAAATGACTGCTCACTCCTCCTATATTAAACACACTCAGGAAGAAGCTTTGGTCCTTAGCGATATAGTCGAACATGTAAAAGCGAATTATCCTCAAGTTTCACTTTTAGAGTCTGCCTTTAGGTATACCAAAGTCATTCAGGATTTGCTTTCACACATAAGTAGATCTTGCAGCAATTGACAAAAGGCTAAAGACAAGGAGGATAATGCGGAGTTTGGAGAGATTTGTTGGTGGAAGACCATACGGGGGTGACTTACGGCTACTTCAAAGGACCATAAGATTTATCATATGTTGTTCTCATCT
>BQNB010036725.1:31582-45742 GCA_026074375.1 Tanacetum coccineum | reverse complement strand
TTGGCATTTTAAGTCCGTTTTTGGTTATTTTAGCTCGTTTTTAAAGGTAAAAGGTATGTGTAATTAAACACATACCATACAGCCTCTAAGGACAACATTTGTTTTTGAAATTCTTCCATCGGCAAGTTCTACGGCATAACTAGTGTCTAAAGTGGATGGTGCCACATCAAGCAAAGCATTAAAGGTAGACGACACAAAACTTCTATCGGCGCCTAAATCAAATAACATAGTAGCATAGCAGTTATTGAGAAGAAACGTACCCGTGACAACATTGGAATCAGGGTTTGTTCCTCCTCCACCAATGGTGTAGGCCTTTGCTATAACTCCGTTACCTCCAGTCTGGTTTCCAGTCTTGTTTCTTATCTGGTTTCCACGGTTCTGACTCCTCAACTTAGGACAATCCTTCCTGAAATGTCCCGGTCTCCCACACTCATAACAACCAATACCCTGCTGATTTCTAACTACTGCTCCCTGAGTGATTGGGGTAACAGTAACCCTACAATCCCTAGTCAGGTGCTTAACCTTCTTACAGTTTCCACACCTTATAGTACACAACCCTTCATGGTGNGCTTTTCTTCTCTCTGACCTATGTGGATGAAAAAGAATTTACATCAAACAAGTATCACACATATAAGTTATTTGCCTGTTTTTTTAATACTGGTTCTTGGTGTACCTCCATTTAAAAGTTAAAACTCGATTTTATCTGCCATATGCATTTGAAACTTGAAAAAAAAATTATATTCTAGCCTTCTGTAGGTGATAATATTTAACCAAAAACACCCATTCTGGCTTACACTTTGATTTAAAACTAAAGCAGTATTGAACCTCTTCAAATCTTGGTTCTATTATTATGGTTTTTGCAATTTTGATATGGTACATACATGATGAATAACCCAAGTGGACAAGACATAGCTTTCATATAATTCGTATAATTTGTTGTCTTTTATATATGTTTATCTTCAATCATTAAACTAAAACTTGGGTTGGATACTTCTTTTGTTTCAAGACAAAATCCTAAATCTAAGAAATAGAAAAGACAATATTCTAGGTACATAAATGAATGTTGTAGCAAAAGAATGAAGGGGGAGACTACACGTATATGTAATCTAGATGTTATAATCTCATATTTAATGTTATGGAAATTCTGGTGTATATAACTACACTATAATGACAAAAAAGATAGATTATGTCATGTTGTTAATTACCAATTTAAAAAACAAGGCCTTACACTTATGCAATCAGTGTCATATATATACTACATCATGATTGTTAAGATTTCTAGTAATTTCTGGAACCATCTTTGCTTAATCATATGGCTCTGTGAGTCGATAACAACCCAAAACTAGTTGAGACCCCGAAAGTGTTCAAGTATGGATGATGGAAATAACAAAAACGAAAATAAATTTATCACTTTTCTTCTACATCTTAAACTTACACTATTACGCTTCATGCAGGGACCATGTACTTGTTGCTCATAACACAAGGAGAACAAACTATTCGGCTAGCATTATGATTACTATTGAAACTATTATGAATGTTACATTATTTGACCCCACGAGACTATTGCAATAAAAACAAAACGTAATATATGAGTTTATTGACGATAACACATATAGCAAGACCGTCTCACATGAAGAAATTACCTAATAACAAACCCAAAAAGGTTTCTAAAGAAGGCAAATTGCATTTTAGCAATGAAATTATCTAGTTAATCAACTAATCACGAAGGTTAAGAAATGGAATAACGGATTACCTTAATGCTTCCTAAGGAAGTGAATCGCATAGCACGTTGCTTCAGCATGTGGCCAACTAACCTAAAATCACATCCAGAGAAACTATAGACAGTTGTATCGTTTACATATTTTTTGTTGTTTTAACTGACGTGATAACATTCTTATCTATTATTCTATTAAGCATTTTTCCTAAAAAGAAAAAGAGAAAGAAAGGAGATATGAGTCAGCATCAAAAAAGGAATGCCATGCACCAACAAACAATCACTTGATATCCATTTAGCTTCATTGTTTATGAGTTGCTTTGCCTATATAAACACAAATGAGCACTCACTTTTACCATAAACCTACTTGTAACTAAACATGGGTGGCTTTAGCTTCAAAAACTTGACATTTGCTCTTCTAGTTGCAGCCATTGTATCGTTTTCAACTACAGATATTTGTAATGCTAGAAGAGGTAAATATTGGAGGCATAGTACTGGAGGTGCCTTTGGTTCTATGTACGAAAAGAAAGGAAAGAATCATGGAGAAGATCAACACCAAGTGGATAAACCACACTCACAAGAAGGTTCGGAATATAATGTGCTCAAATATGGAGCTAAAGGGGATGGTAAATCGGATGATACGAAGGTGAGCTATTTTTGTTTGTGTTCACATACTCGAATTTAATTTAGCAAAGGTGTGTTAAGATAACTTTTCTTTTACATGATATGATGAAAACAAGTTATAAAACAAACAGAATCTTATAAGCATGAAATCATAGGTGATTTTTAAGATGAAACATTTATGTTGACGGCATATTCTTGGATTTGAAAGTACATATTCAAGTTGCATAAAAATATTGCGCTAAGAAATGGAAGAAAGCATATAATATCAGGATACGCCACTCATATATATGGCAGTTTGCATGGTTAAGATTCCTAGCAATAATTGTTTAGCAAATGCAAACTCCCAAATTTTTAATATAAATCAAATACGAGTAGCATGGAAATGAAGATATGTTAGTTTGTACTAACCAAAGTGGTCATGATCCAATGTTGGATATCACAGGCATTTCAAGCTGCTTGGGTAGATGCTTGTAAAGTTGAGGCATCAACAATTATTGTGCCATCGGATTACAAGTTCCTCGTGGGAGCAACTTCCTTTTCTGGTTCAGACTGTAAAAAAAACATAATTTTTCAGGTATATCATATACATCTTCATGGTTCCTAAGCTTTTGCTACCAATAATAGTTTCATATCTAGTATTTCTTTCTTTCTTATATCCAAGAATATGAAATATATTTGCAGATTGATGGTACAATTTTAGCACCAACGGATTCCAAAGCATGGGGTTCTGGACTCGACCATTGGCTTGAATTTACAGAAGTTGTAGGATTTACGATCACAGGGAAAGGCAACCTTGATGGAAGAGGGTCAGCTTGGTGGACTCAATCTATATACGGTTCTAGTAACAATGAAGAACTAGTTTTATTAGACAACACCACAAAGTCAGAAGACCTACAAGTAATTTTTTATTTTATATTAAAGATAAGTAGAATAGTTCATTTGACATAAAATACATAGAATTGACCCCTTTCATGTTTATTACTTAATAAACAGGTAAGCACCTCCGTGTATACAAAAATTCCAGGAACCAAGCCGATGGTAAGGATTTAATGATGAAGTGTATTAGTTAATCATGGGAAGAATGAAAATAATATGACATAATTTCTAATTTCATACAGGCACTGAAGATTGTTGGGGGTTCGGATGTGACAGTCACAGGCATAACGATCCAAAACAGTCCTCTGTTCCACCTTACGTTTGACAACTGTGACGGAGTTTTAGTTTATGATATCAGCATCTCATCTCCCGGCGATAGTCCTAATACAGACGGAATTCACTTAACCAGCTCCAAGAATGTGATAATCCATCATACAACCCTAGCTTGTGGTAAAAGCTAATCTCTAATTCCTAAAATACAACAATCAACAAGTGAAAAACTAATATCTAATATACAGCATTTGATCTATTTACTTAGCGTTAGGCCGATTTGGACAAAAGTTGCACAAGTGTACTTCAAGCCTTAAAAATAGTTTGATGGGTGGTCTAACACTTCCAACCAGTCTATTTTGCCACCTTTGACAAACACTTAAATTGTGTAACAACTACGGTTAACTACTTCTAAATTCTGATACATGAATCCATGTAAGTGCAGGAGATGATTGTATATCTATACAAACAGGATGCAAAAATGTACTTATACATGATGTCAATTGTGGGCCGGGGCATGGCATAAGCATTGGAAGCTTAGGGATAGATGGAAAAACAGCATGTGTTTCCAATATCACTGTTAAAGACGTCAAAATTCACGATACAATGACCGGTGTTAGGATCAAGACATGGCAGGTATAAATAGCTAACTACATTTTTTTTTATTATTAAAGCTGAAAAACAAAGGATTCAATATAAAACTATGAGCTATTATTTGTTTACTTGTGCAGGGGGCAGCTGGGTTGGTTCGAGGAGTGTTGTTTTCAAACGTTCAAATTTCTGAAGTTGAAGTCCCAATCATGATTGACCAGTACTATTGTGATCATACCACCTGCAAAAACCAGTCTTCCGCTGTTAGCATAGCAAATATCGCCTATGAAAATATCCGAGGAACATATACAATACAACCTGTGCATTTATCATGTAGTGATAGCAAACCTTGTACGGACTTGAGATTAACTAATATTGAACTAAACCCAAAGCCAAACGGTCACCAATTGTTAAAACCATTCTGCTGGAATGCTTATGGAAAGTTAAATGCTCCCATAGTCCCTGAAATTGATTGTTTACAAGGAGAGTCATCAAACAACTTGGATCTCGATGATGCCATATGTGAAGCCTAGCCTAGATACAATTTGATATTTATTTGTTATGTTTGTGTGATCGCTGACCCCATTTATGTCACAGAGATAGCTTGGTGGTGAATATGTATATATATAGTATTATTTGTGTTATCAGAAAATAAGACAAGTTATTACATGGTTGATGGATATAACGTAGAAACCAGAACACAAAATGTACAAAATAATAAAGTTGCAATATAATCCGGTATTCCGGTTGATCTATCATATGTGAAATGCATCTTATTTAGATAGATTGTGATGATTTAACGATAATTTCCTAGTCATAAACAGGGCTAAGGACAGATTAACACACCTCCACCAAGACAATACATCAAAACAATAATGAAAACAATATTGAATTCAAATTTGAGTATTGATCATAAAAATGCAAACAAAATTTGTGTTTAGAATAATAATGAAAACAACAAAGAGAACTTACTAAATGAATTCAAATAGCATGCAACCTGGTTAGCTATATGATACTATTTGTAAGGGAAAACTTGCTAAAAGACCCGCAAATCGGACATTCCTTCTTGTGCGACAATGATTCCTCGATGCATGCTTCATGATAACTATGTTTACATAGGAGTGTACTAATGATCTCATTGGCTTGGTATTCTTGGTGACAAATTTCACATATATCTCCCTCTTGGTCTTCTGATTTCTTGCTAATTGCGGGAAGAGACTCATACCATAACATAAACTTTGCAGCAATCATACATATTTCAATTTGATGCTCATCATATCCCTCGAACATTTTACCAGTGACTTCCGACTCGTTAAACATTATGCATTGCACGCGTAAAATTGTATAAGAAGGCCCGTCATCAACGAATTTAAGGTAATCAAAGTCATGGACTGCTAACTTTGAGTTGCTCCATACCATGATTTTATCCGGAAGATCACCTGGTCGTGCATTTACGATGACGAATGTTTTGCCAATCAAAACTCCATACGAATCACACATAGATGTAGCCATACGATCGCAGTAACACTAAAGTTTATACCTTAAATCGTATTCGTAAAAAGCCTTTCTAAACCTTAATTGACATTCTATATTTATAACCGAAATCATAATCCAACTTTATCAAGGAAAATGCAACCGTCAAAAGAATTCTAACAACAAAAAAGAAACAATAAGCCCAATCCAAGAATGAGCCCACGAAAAATTAATCACACAGCCCGTTATAATTAAAATGTTTACTCAAAATTAGGGGTGAGCAGAAAAACCGAAAAAACCAAAACTCGAAACCGAGCCGAAAATAACTGAAGTGAACTAATAACCGAACCGAATTCGTCAAAATCGAACCGAACCGAACTACTAATTCGGTTCTCGGGTTGGATATGGGTTTGACACTCCGAACCGAAAACCGAATTCATATAAATATATATTTTTTTATATATTTATATATATAAATACCATTAAAATGCTATCATAATATAAAAAACACTTTTTATGTTAATAATATTTTTTTTACTAAAAATTTATGTAATTGTTGATTTAAAAAAAATAGTGAAATTCGGGTTATTCGGGTCAACCCGAAAATCGAACCGAATTCAAATTCGGTTTTCGATTCGATTGAATTCTAGTTCGGTTCGGTTCGGTTTTTGAGTTGACCCAAAAAAATTAACCGAACTAACCGAATAACCCGATAACCGAACCGATCAACACCCTACTCAAAATACATTGTGTAGTGAGGATTATACAGGGACTGCCTTTTACAATCAAACTAACTCTTTTAGGCGATAGCGGTGATAATAAGAAGATGTATTGGATAAAATGGGAAAATATTTTGGCGTCTCATGATAAAGGCGGATTGGGTATAGGGAGTTTGAAAGCATTTAATCTCGCCCTCCTTCAGAAATGGAGATGGCGGTTAGTTACTATCTCGGATTCTCTTTGGGCCCGTGTGGTGAAAGCTATTCATGGGGTTGATACCGGAATGGAGCTGAAAGGGTACAATTCTTTTGGTACGTGCGCGAATATTGTAGATTCCTTTTCTATGTTACATTCCAAAGACATTATCCCGTTACACACGTTACGACATAAGGTGGGTAATGGCTCGTCTATCCGTTTTTGGAAGGATAATTGGATAGGTAATGGGCCTTTGAGTACGAGATATAATCAGTTATTTCATTTGGATGCAAATCCAAATTGCATGCTTGCTGATCGGGTATCTGATGATACTTGGACATGGAATTGGAAAAGGCAGCGGCTAGGGAGTAGGAATAGAGAATCTTTGGAGATTTTGAAGATGGAAATTGGCCATGTACAAGTGAATGATCGTCCAGATTCTTAGCATTGGAATGCTGCTGATGATGGTGTATTCTCTGTGAATGTTACTCGCTTGCATGTGGATGATTGTATTCTTCCTTCTCTAAGTCCAAGTACGAGGTGGTCTAAGATTTTACCCCGTAAGGTAAATATTTTCATTTGGCATCTTATCTTGGATAGATTACCAAATCGTTTAAATTTATCTTTACGGGGTTTAGATATTCAGTCTATTACGTGCCCCTCTTGCAATGTGGGGTTGGAATCGAATGATCACATTTTCTTTGGGTGTGATACGGCTTCTAGCATATGGTGGCTTATTCTTGTTTGGATCGATGTTTCTATGCCTTCTTTTGTTTCCTGTTCCGATTGGCTTCAATGGCTCGACGATTGGGGTTCATCTAAGGATTATAAAGATCGTGTTTATGTTATATCCGCGGCGGCTTTACGGATCTTGTGGCGGTATCAGAATAGTATCACTTTTAATTCTCATCCGATGAGGAAAAGTGATTTATTTGATAGTATTCGTATGTTTTCTTTTTCTTGGCTTAAATGTAGAGGTAGTAAAGTTAAATGTTGGAATACTTGGTTACTTAATCCTTTGTAATCCTCTTCTAGCCCCTTGCTAGATAGTTTTTCTTTAATGATATTCATTGTTAAAAAAAATCATAGTATTATACTCCCTCCATTTTATTTTTATTATCCACATTTTTTTTGGGATATCTCAATTTAATTGTCCACTACTAAAAATAGACAGAGAATTTGATCAAGTTTACTATTACCCTTGTTTGAAATTATTATTACAAATTTTAAAGAAGACTTTAACTAATTAGCTGAGGTAAAATGTCATTCTGTCAAAAAGTAAGAAAGAGAAAGCAGTAATAAATACACTTTTATTAAACTATGTGTTTTTTGTTCGGGGACAATAATTTTAGGACGGAGAAAGTAGTTGCATAACTTTTTGATTTCTCTAACTGGTTACTCGTATATAACTTATGTAGATGAAGAATATAAGCTTTAAAATCACTAGGAAGAGGGCGATATTGTATTCCTCATTACCAAAAAATAAGCATAATAAGTTAACAATATTAGCATATATTATTAGCCCATTTAATGTGTTTATTATTGACATGGGTTTAGCTCATTTAGTTATCTTATTGTTCAAGCTATGCAATATGATGACTTAATGATAATGAATGAGGGATGAGAATTATCAAATCTAATAACCAAAGCATAGAAGTTATCACGTAACTAATTAGGCGGGTTTATTATTATACAACCCGTTTTGATTGATGATAGAATAGCATTACTAATTTTCTCAACTTGTGTGTCTAACCAGTGACGGAACTTGAACGTTTCTGTTGGGGGGCCGAAATCATTAAAACATAGAATTATTTTTTCTATCAAAACTCGAAACTAATTGCTTAAACCATTACCCAGTTCTCTCAAAAGTATTCCCCCACTATTAGTATACCTCCATTCCAAATTGCTATATGTTTGATTAAAGTAAATACTTTAAGAGAACTATTTTACATTAAATAGAATTTAAGAGTTTTTATTCTTAAATGGTTGGTTGGACTTTTGCTTGTATTTGTATAGTGTTCTATCTTTTACATGAAGTTCCTAAATGCATACTACAGCTATTGTACTTTCTTTGGTTGATATGTGTGTGTTGCTTTTCTAAGAATAGGATAATAGTACATATATACTAGGATAATAGTACATATGTACTGTACCAATGACACAAAGTTTTGGGGGGCCACAACCCCTCCCTGCCCTAATGAAGTTCCGTCCTTGTGTCTAACATAAACCTTACTATATATAATTAAAGCATATTTTCCTTTATATTATAAATCCTTAAGGCATCCACTATGAGAGGTTTATGAAAAAGTTTAAAACTCATGAAAAGGTTTATGTTTTGTTTCAACCATAGTGAGCTTATAGTTTATATCTATGTGGCATGAAGAGGTTCAAAATCCTAGACCTATTCATAATTTAATGCATGTGTTATGGTTGAACATTTTTTATTGTTGTAAAAGGTTTATACATAGTGATATAAGGTTTATACTATCAAAAGCTTTATAAGTTTATGACTTGACATTTTATAAACCTATTGAAAAGGTTCACCATTGTGGATGCTCTTACAATTATAAGGAAGCGTCGGGTTAAAATTTAATTCTTTCGACCCGGTCCGACCCACTCATTACACAAAAGAGGGATACCCGACCCACTGATTTATTATACCTCACGAGGCACGCAGACCCGTGCGATGCACACGGGTTGTATCTAATTGTTGATTGCATAATGTTTCTGTGAAATGTTACTTTTACTTCTACGAAGCAGCATATAAGTTCATATTTGTGGGATTGGGGTTACCCGATCTCATCACTAATGTAATAGTTAGAATTAAGAAACTCAGTATTTTAAGAAAAGTTTGTGGACAAAGCTTAGACAACTTTAAATAGTTAAAGAAATGTAACCAAGGACTAAAAATCTGACTCTAAGTTTCTCCCAAAATTAAACTAATATCCTTTAATCTGCTCTTCCAATCTCTCGTCTATATATGATAAAGACCTAAAGCTCACCATGTTCATCATCGTCATCTGTCGAGTCATCGCCACCACCATGACCTCCACCTGTTCTTTGATAGATAGTTGCACTGCTTCAATCTTTCCCTTTACCTCATCGTCCCTCGAGCTTGTCAGCCAATTTGGTCACTTTCACTAACTTGGTTCTGCTTCATGATAATACACGTAAGTTCCGCAAGAACATTACGTGTCAATCTTCTCCTTCACCTTCTTGTCTTACTCTGCAAACTCTTTTCAGCTTTACGAACCATACGCTTGATTTCTTCTTGGCTCAATCGCCCCATCTCGTTAGTGACAATGATCTTTTCTACCTTACTGGTTCCCTTGTTCTTAGCCTTCACATTCAAGATACCATTGGCATCAAATTCCAATATCACTTCAATTTGTGGGGTTCATCTGTTTCAAGTATACAAAAACATAATAAGCACATATGCCTTTTGAAACAACATCAATAGACTGTACAAACGAATCAATTTATCAACAAACGTAAAAGGAAAAATTTAGTTATAAACAATAGATATATATAATAGAGCAATACCTTAACCATTGTATATATCTTTATCATAGAAACTCAAGATAATCAATCATGAGTGGGAGCTTGGTGAAGGTGTCAGTAGTGGGAGTTTATACAAACAAAAGAGTATTTCAATATACCATTTCACTGCCTTGAAGGCATATTTTTATTGTACCTTTCCCAGCCAGTTGTCTGAACAATAGGCGCCTTTTGAAGCACTCCATTTTTAAGCGTATGAACTTTTAAAATGAAACGGATCTCTTAACTTCAGGCGGTAGGTAATGTAAACAATTTTTTTCCAACTGCCTAGCAGAACAAATTGGTATCCCATAGCGTGGTTTTCAGAATTTATTTCCAACATTCTTTATAAAAAGAAAAATCATTATAAAAAGAATATGCATCATCGAGTTCTTGTAATAAGGCTCTTTTCGCTCCTGTAAGAAATAATGTTCAAAACCCACGGCTACAGTAATTAATAAATAACTATATTACTAGTATATATTGGCTACAAAACTGAATATATATGGACGGCTATAATTTTCATCACATGTGAAAGACATATAAGTTGTGTTATATTGACTGCTATCTAACTTTTTTGTACAAAGTTTCTGAACTGCTTATAGTTAAGTCGCAAACAGCCCCTAAGCATTCATTCACTCTAAAGATAAGCGGCCAAACAGACCCTAAGCATTCATTCCATTCCAACCACTTTTTTAATGTGAGGTTGGTCATAAATAACTAAAACTACGCTTAAACAAAAAAACCAAATTAAAAACGAAATCAGTGTTACCATCCATTTGCCCAAGGTTTTCCTCACAAAGTTTAAGTACCATAAAGTTATCTCCTTCTGCAAAACATCCACTGTTACTATCTATTTCAATCTCAAATCATAATTTTATTTCAGTAATGAATATGATTAAACAAAATATCTAACAATTGCGTTTAGAGTTTATAACTCGTTTCTCATCGACCACAACATTGCATCCACCCATTTTGATAAAGGGGTTTGAGACATGAAGAAAATAAGAGACAATGCATCATTAGTTGGCCGGGTTCAAGGAAATATGTGTTGGGCATTTGCTTTGACATTCCATGACATTTAAAGTGAACACCGAGCCCACTGTGAATTTGATGTAATTACACACATTTCCTGCATATAACCATATAAACATTAGTCCCTATAGTATTACAATAAATGCTCATAGCTAGATTAATCCAGAACACCCCCTCAAAACACTAAGCCTATTCAAATAGTTGTTTATGATGATATCCACTTTATGAAGAACCATACCTTTCAACGTGATTGCGAGGAGAGTTATGCTTCTTCCCACGGTAAGAAGATGTCCCGTCTCTTGAATCAGTATGCCCTTGTGCTTCTGTTTTAGAGAAATATGATACGCCAGAACTGTCACAATGACGCACACCAAACTCGATAGATAATGTGCTCTATCTACTTCATCCGGAGACTCCTCTCTTTTCCTACCAATATAAGCTTGCGGTTTAATCAAAATGGCCCATCTTCTGAACCAATGCATCTTCCAACGTCTTAAGCCCTCCTCTGTGATTACTTTTGAGGAACAACTTCAAGATCTCATTCACCAACCATTCCTGGAACAGATTCTTCTTCCGGAGATCTCTGCAAGACAATTTGTTCACGAAGACAAATTAACTACACTTTTCAGGCTTTTAAGTCGGTTATGCGCCATTGGATATATAAACTAAATACTAAAATTAACTACTACATCAGAATCACGCATTCGTGGCGGTCGTATATCAATTGATGGAAGTCGTTCACCAAAACCACATAATTCCGAGACACAACCTCTACTGACCTAACAACCCCAAACCACCCATTTGTGAAATAGCATAGTAAGCATTTGTTTGTGAAATATCTTCTCAGCACTGGTCCAAATCAAGTAGAACCCTCAAATTAAGACAAAAAGATCTTAAGTTTAAAGAAACAACTTGTATGATATTCATAAGTTGTAAAAATTAGTTAAACTTGATACTTTTTTTAGAATTCGGGAGTACTGTATATGATTCTTATATGAATATATGTATTGTGAAGATTAACAATAATTATAAATAATCAAAAACATAAAACACACCTATGAGCAAAACATACTCTTAAATCTCGAATCTCAAATCTTGAGTCTTGATTGAATCGATACATATCTCCCATATTATGATAATCTTGTACCTGTCTCAAGATAAGAATTCACATAAGAAACCCAGAAAAGTAAGATTAGGGTTAGCTTGAAATTGATTCAATTGATTAAAAACTTCATAGGAATAAGACCGAAATAATTAAAGTATTTGTATATCAATCGTAACTCCATAGGAATCATGGGTTATAACCACAATAGCCCAGTTAAAATGTTGATGGCATCAGCATGCAGCTTTGATAAATTCATATTGATGTACAATGGAATGAAGGGGTTGTGAAAGATCTATAACAGTAGAGTCGAATGAAAGGGTTGTGTAGCTTTTAATGGATAATAAACCTTGTTTTGTATGCAGCAGTGTTTTGTACCTATGGCTCTATGGGTGAAACCACAACTTTTATTGGTACAACTCCCTATCAGAATTAAGGAACGTATAGTCTTTTTAATATAATAGAATAATCCACCTAAAATCCGCTCCGAAAGTGTAAATAAACCACATTAAAAGGTACTATTATAAATGAGATTTTTCCTAAAGATTCAAGGTGCGATTGGTTTGTGACGGGTTTAAGATTTGGATTTGGATGTGGTTTTAGTTTAAGGTTTTGCTAATATCTGCCCACTAGGCATGGATTAGTCTATTTATAAAAAGAATGGTTTAATTTATTCGATGTATATTTAATGTATTTTCTGATTAATCTATCTATAATACTAAAAGATTCAGCCCCTAAATTTAATGGGGCTGTATCTTTAAATGCTTCCACTCCCATTCTGCAATATTTGTGTTAATACTTAATACTCAGCCTCTAAATTGAGTGTGGAGCTTTAAATCCATGAATGTGAAGGGTTCTGCAGTTTCAACTTTACAACCTTACAACTCCACAACCCCACAATATACAAACCCACATGTGAAAGGTTGCTGCAGTTTTTCTAACCCTTTAAAAGGAATCTCAGACAATATTAAACCCCATAACCAGGTTTGTTTAATTTCCAATCAATTGATACTAAGATCTCTTGGATAGTAATTTATTTTTGTAATTATATTTTGAAATCGAATCAAATTAACCATTCGATTTCTCAATGTGTTTTTATTTTTGTGTTTACTTTATGTCATTTAATCATGAATCAGAGCTTCTACACAATCGATTTCTCAGGTTTGTTTGGTTACAACAATAGAGATTATTGCAAGATAGATTGGGGATCAAGATGAGGTTAGATTGCCTCTTTTTGTTACGACCTGATTTATTTAGATTAGTTGTGTTATTTTAGTTATTGATGCATGTTTAGATTAAATAGATGGGTTTAGCACAAAATAGGAAGTAGCGGAATTTAATCAGGTATTTAGATTTATATAAAAAAAAATTAGGGGTTTTAGTTTTTATGTTTTGATTGGTTGGAACCTAAGTTTATTTGTGTGATTGATTGGTTGGGTTGTTGATATCAGCGAGTGGGAAGATTTTTTAATTTAATTGAAGGTATGCATCTATGGTTGGTGTTGACAGAAGTTGGTTTGAAGCTGTTTTTTCGCCAACAACACTGATGTCTCTTAGATAAAAGGAATCAAACTTTCACCAAATAGTGTAAATAGTTTGATCAGGTTGGACATGAAAAGGTAAGAATACTCTATATTTTTTAAAGGGACAATGTATGTTGGTACACAAATGTTCAAACTTTTTTCATTAAGGTTTCCTGAATATCAAAAAGGACTATATTTATGTCATTGTCATATGTTTCTGTTTCATTGAGCATGCTTTTTGTCAGAATTGGTTCAAATGAAACGAGATACATATGTGGCCATGTTGTTTTAGTAATTGGGTGACCTTAATGAGAAAAGTTAAAATACTTTGGTGGCCTTTTATATACAATATGCCTTGAACAAATGATATTATCCCAGATAGCGAACAAATGATATTGAGCCCCTAAATTTATTAGGGCTGTATCTTTAAATGATTTGTATTACCCACATAGCCATATGTACAAAACCATGTTGCAGACAATTAAATTATCTATTATACT